>LPNX010397954.1:986986-1025359 GCA_001517045.1 Pseudotsuga menziesii
TTGGGTTTTGATTTGCTTTACATTCTACAACCAGTAGCTTCATAAGAGTTGTAAGAATCAATTTGGCGAATGAAACCTTCTCATCTCTAGTAATCAACTTATCATTGAACCAAGGGTCCATGTGAAGAATCAAATTGTCGAACACTTTCGGATTCCATCATTCACTATAAATGAGCACCACCACTCGTTTGACAAGTATAAGTGTTTCCATGGTTCATCCATGTGATCACCATCTTGAATGTGGAGAGATTACATAGAAAAAGATAATAAACCTCCTAACAATAGATGTAGATTTAATGTCTTTCAAAAAGCTAAGCAAAGAGATTTTAAAAAGAGAGTTAGTACTCATGAAAAATAAAATCTATATAAATAACCCTCTCATCATGCTTAAGGTAAACAAATATGTAATACCCTTTACCAATATAAAAATAATGCTAAGCACAAGATTCCACCTCTCGTGGAGATATTTCCACACCATGGTTTACACCCACAACCATTTTTTTTTTCTTTCCGTGTGGTTCACTTCAGTTTGACCCTAGTTACATCCACATAATAGGTAATAGGTCTAGGCAGGCCCACCCGAAGGGGCCTCACACCTTTTAGCTTAACACAAGCATAACCCCAAGAGCTTCGAGGAGATTGGAACCTGCAACTTCATATAGCGGAGGTGCTTAAGCGACGGGTGCTCGATCGGTTGAGCTAACTCTTGAGGCTACACCCACAACCAATTTATTCCAATGTTGACTGCGATACTATTTTTTTGAAATTGTTAATTAAAAGATTAACCAAAACTAACACTAGTTTTATAATCTCCCATTGAGAGAATGGATTCGTTATGTCTAGTCTTAATCACAACCGTCTTTATTAATTTTCATCAATTCCATGCAAATGAATCACACGAAACCTGAGAGCACTCATTACACAGGTCACCCAATACCCCGCGATGCTACACTACACCTTCCAAATCTAGTAGAGAACCCCTAACCCGATCGTTTGCAATGCACAGTTAATAAAGTCATATCAGTGATTGAGCTCTGGCGCCTGTCATGGACCCTCGCACCCTCGGTTGCAACAATGAAACTTGCATTGTTCAACAAATATCCAACACATAGGAGAGAAGTGACTAGTTATGGATCACCCAAATATTTAGTCTTTTAATGGATTCCACCAAACAACTTCAATTACATATTACATTGATGTTAAAATTCAGAGACAAGAAACAAGGATAAAAAACCAATACAAACAACAAGTTAATGTGGTAAAATCCCATAAAGGGAAACATCCACGCAAGAAAAGTATTGAATATCATTAATCAAGAACATGACGGGCCATTATTCCATTCATCCTACCTCATACAATACGTATCCCAACCATGCACTATATACTTCACAAAATAAGTGACATGAGTAAAAATGCTACTGGTTATGCCAGTATCACAAAACTTCCCGTAAACAAATCAAATCTTTATTAGTTGTCAATATTAACAATCTCCACCTTGACAACAAAATTTTCTAATACTTTGCCCAAGTGTATTCAACACATTTTTTTCAAACCAAGAGAAACTACACACCATCATAGCTTCTCTAATAACACTGGTCTTGTAAACATATCTGCACATTTTTCTTGAGTATGAACCTTTTTCAGATCTGCTCCACCATCACCAATGGCTTGTCTTACAAAATGATACTTTACATCAATATGTTTAGTATTACTACGATAAACATGATTTGTAGCCAAATGTATAGCACTTTGTCTGTCACAAAAAATAGGCACACTGTTATGCAACCTTCCAATTTCTCTAAGTAGGCCTTTCATCCAAATCACCTCTTTAGGAAACAATGTATTCAGCTTATGTAGTAGATAAAGCAACTATTTCCTGAATATTTGAAATCCAACTTATAGCTCCACCTGCAAGAGTAAAGACATAACCTGAAGTAGACCTTCTCTTGTCCAAATCACCTACAAAATCTGAATCAACAAAAACGCATACAAAATCACTGTTATTGTTAAAGGTGATACAATAGTCACTTATGCCTCTTAGGTACCGAAGCACCCATTTCACTGCATTCGGATGCTCTTTTCCTATATTTTCCATGTACTTACTAACAACACCTATTGCATGTGAAATATCAGGTCTAGTACACATCATTACATACATTAAACATCATACTGCATTTGGCATATGGCACACAAGACATATAATCCTTTTCTTCAACACTACTAGGACATAAACCTGAAGAAAGATTAAAATGTGAAGCCAAAGGAACATTCATAGTTTTTTCCTTATTCATTTTGAATCTTAGAAGTATTTTCTCAACATACTTCTCTTGTGAAAAGCTAAGCTTACCATTTCTTCCATCTCTCTATATTTCAATACCCAACATTTGTTTTGCAGCTCCAAGATCCTTCATATCAAAAGTCCTAGCCATATGAGCCTTCAACCTATTAATATCATCCATGCTTTTAGAGCAGCTGAGTGGGCCTAATGGTTAAGAACCTGTGTTATCTCCCTGGAGGTCATAGGTTGAAAACCGATGGGGGGTAGGGTTGTTCATTGGCCCATTGTGACAAGGCTTGAAAGGTAGGTGACCCCTGGGATAGAGGCTCACCCTAGTGGGTTTAAGGATGTCTCGACCCCTTCTAAGTCACAAGTTACTGGTATATCTGTCTTGCAGGCTATTGGATATACTCTTGGGAGGTTGTTGTTCTTATAGTCTAAAAACAATATCATACATGCTTTTACTCACAATAAGTATACCATCAACATACAACACTAAGATAATGAATATGTCATTCAACCTTTTGAAGTATAAACAATGATCATATTCACTTCTAGTATAACCTTGCCACACCATGAAAGCATCAAACTTCTTGTACCATTGCCTGGGTGACTGTTTTAGGCCATACAATGATTTCTTGATCTTGCAAACTAATCTTCCTCTATGATGCTGCACAAAACCTTTTGGTTGTTTCATGAAAATATCCTCATCTAAATCTCCATGTAAAAACAATTTCTCTAACTCCAAATCAAGCAATGCAACTAGTGCTAGCACAATACTAATAGATATGATTCATATTTATGCAGGAATGCAATGGAATACACAAATCACGAAGATGCAGCGGAAATAACACTTCATTTCATTAATCAAAGAACTGAAACTTGTTTACATATAGAATGGAAATAAACTAGCTAGAGTGTTGGTAGCTTATCTTTGAGAAGAGATGTGGAGGCTACATGCCTCTGAACTCTCTGTTACAGTGAGTCTCAAAGGCCTATATATTATTGAGAAACAATGGAAACCCTACACATTCAAAACCTAAACCTAGGAGGCGAAACGCTAGAATGTGGGCCCCGTTGGGTAACTTGGTACATCAATTTTCCGGCGTCGTAACTTTGGAATACTACCTCCGTTTGACACACATGATACATCATTAGAAATATCTATTCAAGGAATACATCCATAAACAAAAAATATCGAGGTTGGAATGGACTCATATTTGCTTGACCATTTGATGCCGAAAAAACGTCGTTTAGGGCCTCAAAACGGATCCGAAAGTTTAGGACCCGAAAACTACCAAAAATAGTAAATTGTGCTACAATTAAGGAAATTGGAAAACTGAAAGAAACAATGGTGGGGGTCCAAGTGGAATAGGTGGGTGGCCACCAATATCCTCTTGGATCAAGATACCAACTTGATAATTGGTGAAACAATCACTTGATAGTCAATACCTTCCATCTGATAGTACCCTTTTGCGACCAATATGGATTTGTATCTTTCAACCTTACCAGCAACGCCTTTCTTCAATTTCAAGACCCACTTACATCCAACAATTTTTCTATCTTTTGGGAATCAACCAATTCACATGTCTTTTTTTTCTCCAAAGAATCCATTTCTTCTTTCATTTCCATCTTCCACTTAGAATTGTCAACACAATCAATGGATTCCTGAAAACAAGAAGGTTCTCCATCACTAGTAAATAAAACAAATGAAACAAAATCGGTATATCTCTTAGGAGGATTTCTATCCCTTGTTGATCTTCTTGGTGTAGGTTGTGGGGTTTCCACATTTTCTTGAATTTATTCATCTTCTATGACTTCTTTATCGTTAGAAAATTCTTCTTGCTTCTTTGAGTCGTTAGAAGATTGGTTCTCCAACTGAACTAGTTGTTTTGATAGTACATTTTCCTGTTCCACATCAACTTTTACGTTTTTTGATTTAATCAAAGAAGATTCATAAAAAATTACATCTATGCTAATGATGATCTCGTGGGAAGTAGGATCCCACAATCTATATCCTTTTGTTACATCATCATATCCAACAAAAATGCACTTCTTTGATCTAAGGTCTAACTTAGAACACTAATTTTTAGGAGTAAGTGCATACGCTTCACAACCAAATATTTTCAAATTCAAATAATCACAGGGATGACCTGCCCATACCTCTTCTGGAATTTTAAAATTTATTGCCATTGATGGCGATCGATTTATTAGATAACCAACAGTGGAAACTACTTCTTCCCATAATTATTGCCCTAGATTAGCATTATTCATGCTCCTTGCTCTCTCTAGAAGAGTCCTATTCATGCGCTTTGCAACACCATTTTGCTGAGGAGTGTATACATTTGTTTTATGTCTTACGATCCCTTCTTCTTTGCAATACATTTCAAACTCTAAAGAGGTAAACTCACCTCCATTATCCATCCTTAAACATTTGATTGTCTTGCTAGTTCTTTTTTCCACCATAACTCTAAATTGTTTAAACGTGTTAAACACATCAACTTTTCTTTTTAAGACAGACCCAAACTTTTCTTGAAAAATCATGTATAAACAATACATAATATGTTGCTCCTCCATAGGAAATAGTAGGATATGGACCCCACAAATCAGAATGAATGTAATTGAGAACACCTTTACTAACATGACTACCTGCTTTGAATTTTGTCTACATTACTTTCCAAATATACAATGTCTACAAAACACCAAATTTAGAGTTTTCAGATTGGGAAGAAATTTACGATTCATTAATACGTGAAGTCCTCTCTCACTCATATGACCAATACGTCGATGCCATAATTGAGTGGATCCTGACACCTCTTCATATACTATTTCTATATCATTAACTTGAGTTCTTCCAACCAATTTGTAAATATTTCATGTTTTTAGTGCCTTCATGACTACTAAAGCACCCTTAGACACTTTAAGTACTCTACTTAAACTTGTAAACTTATGACCACAAGAATATAACACTCCCAAATAAATTAAAATTTTCTTTAATTCAGGCACATGTCTAACATCTGTTAGTGTTCTTATAAATCCATCAAACATGTTAATTTTAACACCTCCAACCCCAACAGTCTGACATGAATGATTGTCTCCTAAAAGAAGTATACCATCATTAACTGTTTGATAGGAAGAAAACCAATATTTGTGAGGATAGATATGGTGCGAAGCACCAGAATCTAAAAGCCATTTTTCATCATATTAAGAAACACTACAAATGGAAAAAACCTCATCGATCATACATGAATCAGACTTAACTGAATTTTCCTCATATTTGGAGTCATCTTTCTTGGATTCTTGTCTTTTCCAACAATCCTTCTTGAGACGACCAGTCTTGTTATAGTACCAACATTTTAATTTTCTCTCTCTTCCCTTTGATTTAGACCTGGAAGTACCTCTTGAGTTTTCTCCTCTTTCTTTGGATCGACCTCTAACAACCAAAGATTTAGGTGTAGATGTTTCAAAACTAGTTTTCTTTCTCAATTCCTCAGACAACAATGCTCCAAACACAGTGTCAACTTCCAAGGTATCAATTGTCCTAAGGCTAATGGAAGAAACTGCTTGAGCCCAATATTCAGGTAAGTTACATAAAATATTATATGCTTTATCTTCATCATCATTTTCAACATCCATACTAGTAAATTGACAAATAAGAGTATTAAAAACACTCAAATGATCTGCTATCTTCGTACCTTCTTTCATTCTCATACTGTCTAACTGTCTCTCCAAGTAATTCTATTTGTCAAATATTTTGTTATATGCAAACTTTCTAACTTGCTCCATAGGCTTGTTTCCGACTTTTCTTCAATAATATTAAACAACACATCATTCACAAGACATAATCGAATTATGCTAAGTGCTCTAGAATCTAATTTCTCCCATTCATCATCTTTCATAGTTATGGGTTTCTTAATCTTACCATATATATAAGGGTTTCTACAACCCCTGCTGTACTAACAGATCCCGCATCTTTAATATCCATAATTAAAAATGATTTTTACCACTAAATTTCTCAATTTCAAACTTTGTATTAGACATTGTAGTGACAACACCTTTGAGGTTTGACTTATTTTCAATTATAGATGTGCATGCAGGATGATTTAAGAATGCTTCTGATTACTTACTTAATCAATGAGAGCACATGTAGCATCTCATCATTTGCAGAGAGGAACTTCATCTAGTAGCCACATTGTCCAACAACCTTCCTTCTCCATGGTCACTTTATCCAGCAACAACAACAATTCCTTTCCTTCTCCACAGTCTAGCAGTGGGTCACAGTTCCTCTTCACCATCTGACTACTATTTTCTCCTCTTCTTGACGCGCTAGCTCTCTTAACCAGTGGTTTCACAATCATGCCCAATAACCCTATGAATCCCTTCTCCACGCTTTGATGGTTTTGGGAAGCCTATGTGACACCCTTATCCACCTGTAGGCACCCTTCTCCACACACAACGACATATGACCTTCTCCATGGTGCCTGTAGGTTTGATTCCTCTCCACGACGAAATCTTTTCTTTGGCCTTGTGAAAACAGGATGAGGCCCCCTATTTTGCTTTGCGAAAACTATTGCATTTTGTCAGCCATTCAAACATAGAATCCTATCACTGCATGCATGAAGCCGTTCAAACAAGTCATTAACTCACTGCATGTAGAAGCCATTCCCTATTTTAACTCTCTCTCTCTCGGGTTTGGATATTCATCAATTTGGATCGGATCGATAGACAAATTCACGAAGTGGAATAGATGGTATCTATGAATATATATATATATATATATATATATATATATATATATATATTTTCTTCACGTCCAAGAGTGGACCCTCTAGCACCAACAACAACAACATCACGGCCACTTCTCCATCGGATCAACCTTCATGTCCAACATCAACTCCTTCAACAGTTGTCACGTGAAATTCTCTTCAGTAGTGGTTCCTTCACCGACGGCTCCACGATCCAACTTAAGTAGTCCAGTAATGGAAATCCTATTTGATGTCTCTCTTTCCTCACGTGGCTTTGATATCACTTGTTAAAATTCAAAGACAAGAAACAAGGGTAAACGTCAATACAAACATCAATTTAATGTAGTAAAACCCCATAAGGGGAAACATCTACGTAGGAAACATATTGAATCTCATTAATTAAGAACAAGGAGATTACATGATGGGCCATTATGCCATTCAATCTACCTCAGACAATACGTATCCTAACCATGCACTATATACTTCACAAAATAAGTTACATGAGTAAAATTGTTGTCAGTTATGCAAGTTACACAAAACTTCCCATACATAAATCTAATTATTGTTAGTTGTCAATATTAACAGTTAACATAGATCACATATGTCTCGTGGTCACTTTTCGATCATAGAGAATCCAGTGAACCACAATATATTGTTAAGAAGAGACCACCCAAAGGAGATGGTGAACTTCATTCTTTGAGAAAATATGATGTCATTGATGATACAATGTTGTATGCAGTGGATTCCAAATATTTTGAATTAGCAATGGAGTTTAGACAATTGATTAGATAGTGGTATGCGGATATGAAAGAGCGAAAATAATGTTTGTTAGCTTGCATTTGGAGGTCGTGGGATTCATAGGCTTGATAGCGTAGATCAACTAAAATATGCATTCCCAAAATTGAACAAAAAATTGATATAACAACCCAGGTTACACTTGTGTTATGTTTTGACGAACAAACTTGGAAAAAGAAAAAAGTAATACACACAGATCCACAAATATCATGGAAACTACAAGATAAACCTACTAAACCGATCTTTAACAAACTTTTATGTTGATTGTAGAAAAAATGATGATAGAAAATGGAAGCTAGATTTACCCAAACCCTAAGATGGATTAGAAAGTCCCTCTGATACAAATGATTTGGAATAAATCCACTCATGAAAAGAGCAAGTTGTACAAAAATATGTGCCACATAAATCTTTCACTGATTGTTAGTAAACAAAGCACAATCTTATGTCACGTTCCCTCCCTTCATCTCGTTGATGGAGAGGACGCGACTACACTATTCTGCCATCTTAATTGAGCAATCTATCCCCATGAACATAAATAAACAATGCATTGAAATAAATACATACATACACATATGCATCATGCAATATACAACAAAAGCTAATACATTCAACATGTTCATGATGATTTAAAACATATACAGTAACAGAGATTAAACACAAGAAAATACTTATCTTGATAAAGAGTTGTCCCGCAACTAGCTATGTCGCTGCAACGTTCCACCCAACCATAGGCCAGTGTGCTCATCAATATCTAAGCATCATTTCCACCCCCGAGCTGGGCATGATTCCCACAAGGAATAAGGGAACACCGACATGCTCACAGATAGCCACGAACACATCAAAACTCAGCTAATCCAAATACAGTTGGGTTTGTCAGGCTACTAAGGAGGTGGAAAGGGAATTACTAAGCTAGTGAGCTCAACTGCAGAGCTATGGACACCTACACAAGATCTAGCTTGGCATTCTCAATACCCACACACCCAACACAAGGAAGCATCCCCTTCTCTGCTACACAGTCCCTCGGGTTACGCCTTTCCTTACAGTGCTCTTTAGGGTGTGCAAAGAAGAATAACGAGCCCCTTTTGATCTCTCTGTGAGGTTCCTTCCTCCACTAGGTTTATCAAGCCAATTCTGTCCTCTTCCACTCCTAACAGATCAGACCCAAGTAAGGATTTACAGAACAATAAAACACAAGGGTGCACACAACAACAATAAAACACAAGGGTGAAAGGGAAACCAACCCTAGGTGAGAAAATACGATTTCACAAAATGTCCATGGGCATTACAGGAGCAAAAACGACTGCCAGAAACCCCAAAATTGTGGATCGACCTTCCCAACCACTGAGCATAACCAAAAATGAGTTTCTAGGCATGAAAAAAATGAGGAAACGACATAAAAATGGGAGGGAAACGCACAGTAAGCTCCAGCTGCGTGAGGGAGACAAAAACACCCTCTACAAACCCTCAGATCATGAATCTCTGTTGCACATTCACTCAACAAAATAAAAACAGGTTTTCCCAGCCATGGAAATGAAGGTAATTGCAAAAAACGTGAAGGAGAGAGCTCATCAAGCTTCAACTGTGTGAGGAAATGAAGGACATGCATGCATAATGGGTTGGTCAACATTTTTGGAAATTTACTTGCCCCATAAGTCAAAAACACATTTTTCAAAAATGGGTGGCTTCCCAAATTCGAATTTGACTGCCATACTCTTTCCATCCCCATGAATTAACTAACTCAACCACTTTTGGAAGAAATAAATGATTGGGCAGAAAAGACAAAATGGGTAGTTGACAGCTTTATGGGTTTTCCCTTTGACATTTGGCTTTACCCTACTGGCTCAAGGGTTTGAATACTTTCCCTCCCTATTCCTTATGAAATATGCCCCCATCTCTTTTAATGTTTCATTGACATAGCTAGTTGTGGGTATTTTTATTAATTGCATATTTACATGACGTCCAAAATTATAATGTGCCTGGCTAGCACGAAATGCCATCGGCATTGATTTTAATTGCCGAAACATGAAACACTAAATCGATGGTGGGGATTTTTCCTTGAGCTCCACACCCAAGGATATCATGTGCCCGAAACTGTCATAAATTCCAACTCCATTGATTGTTGTCATCCTTGGGAGATGTGTTATTTTGTTTTTATCTGTTGTTTGTCTCTTCTTATAAAATCGTCATAAGACTGTTAAAAGTTAGAACTTATTCATTTCTTGATTTTTTTATATAAAACATTTTATTGTCATAGTCTGGCCAAAATACAAGTGATGTAAACTTTTCCGGACATATAATATATCAAACCAAACTCTTTCTTGATGTTAACCCTTTTTTTTTGTTGCTTCGAATAGGTAATGCCTTTTTCTTTCCAAGTTTATCAACTAACTATTTACAATCACAATAAAACTTTTGTTTTGAGCAATTTTGAATTATTGTCTCCACTTGTGTTATGCAGTAATCCTAGTGATGGTCTTGGGTTGACTAGTCGGAAAAATTCGGGCGAATGTGGGCAGAGTTGAAGGATTTTATTTGGTGCACCTTTTAAAGTCAAATCAGTCATAAACTTGGTAATGTGAATAAACAATATTGTTGTGGCATGCCTTAGTTTATTGAACAACAATACAATAGTAGATGGGAGAGTTGGTGCATTAATTGCAGTGAAGATATCATTTTGGACAGACTGGAGACAGAATTGAAGGTATTTCTTTTCGACTTTGGATTTACATGAGAAATATGATGAGATGATCCTCATGGGGAGAGTCATTTATAATGGGATCTACACAAAATATCTGAATTTAAATTTGAACCGAAGAAGGTCAATGGCAGGCTTGAGTATTACTAAAATACTACTCAAGGACAAACTTGAATGACTAAATTTTACTTGCAAGAGAACCATGTTCTGAAGCCTAATACTATTAAACTTATTGAGTCTTATTTTGGTATAGGTGTTCCATGTACCCTTGTTGGTCAGTGGTGATAAATGTATGTGAATTTGAGGTTGTGTTTTAGGTAAAAATAGATTCTACATTCTACATTTTTGTTGTAACATTGATGATTTGAGCTACATTACCTTCATGCAACTTATTTTAAGCTTGATGGTTTGATATTTATCTCTTACATTGTCTCTTTCTTGTATGTGACAGGAAATGACGCTAGAATTTGAGAAAGGTAGGCCTAGGAGCTATCTCTTGACATAGATAGTTTCCTAACATTAAATGATAAATAACTAATTTGACAACACTTTCACTAAGCAATAATGGGCTCATTCAAGTACATGAAACCATCTTGGTGTTTAGCATAGATATCTTGACAATTTTTTATGGTTTGTTTATTGCTTTTGTTTGAAGCATTTTGTCGATTTTTAAAGTTTGTGTGTATTTTGGTTAAATATTGTGTTAAGTCCTTTGAATTATTCTAGTTCTCATTCGATGCTTGATTTAACCCTTTGTTGTAGCTTGAATCAAGGTTAGTTTTAGGGTTTGAGAATAGATTCTTTTATTAACTTTTAATTGCATGAATTAATTGTCTTCAGTTTTTCGATTCTTTTACGCTGATTGTATATTTTCTTTGTAAATACTTATCGTTATTAAAAAAAATAAACGAGATCTACATAGCTAAGCGAAGAGAAAAATGGTCTATGCACTAGGTTCCTATGCGTTGATCGTAGGATACCTATTGGCACAAGACCAACATTCATCTAATGCAATAATCAATTGGCATAATTACAATGCATAACTGTATTAGCCTCCATGACCATAATTGGCTAGTGGAGGCCAAGATCGAGCAAAATGTATGATTCTATGAGTTTATCAGTTTGTCAATATTCAGGTCCCCACATGTCCGTTGGACCATTAAGGGACGAGATAACAAGTGGAGTCCCCACTTGCCCTGAATCTAGTCCGTGTAGTTGTGTTTCACTGACACCTTTCAGTTGTGACTTGTGAGTCTACATGTTATGTTGTTGATGATGTGATTCATGCTATTTGACGAATGTTGTTGTTCCTATATTTTGACAATATTCTATAAATCAGTGAAATATTCGCCAGTTTTTACAATTTTTTATAATGAAGTTAAATATTCGCCAAGATTTTACAATATCTTATAACTTAGTGAAAGATTCACCAAGATTTACAACATTATATAATAAAATGAAAGATTCGCCAAGATTTTACAACATTATATAATAAAATGAAAGATTCGTCGGGATTTTGCAACATTATATAATAAAATGAAAGATTCGCCAAATTTTTTATATATACATATTATATTATTGTTAAAATCGCCTTCAAATTTTCCTATATATCGGAGAGATTCGCCCATTTTTTATACATATAAATCTAGGGGGGGTTCTTAAAATCATCCCTGGATGGAACTAGGGTTTAGTGAGCAATTTACAAGTTAAGAGAGGGAACTAGAAACACATGGACATGTACAAATTGGAAACCAACTAGGCTTTCATGAACACCAATTTGCATGTTATCACTAGGGTTGACAAGTTATGAGATGGAACTAGGGTTTAGTGAGCAATTTACAAGTTAAGAGAGGGAACTAGAAACACATGGACATGTACAAATTGGAAACCAACTAGGGTTTCATGAACACCACTTTGCATGGGTTGACAAATAATGAGATGGAACTAGGGTTTAGTGAGCAATTTACAAGTTAAGAGAGGGAACTAGAAATTGGAAACCAACTAGGGTTGACAAATTTAACGAGATGGAACTAGGGTTTAGTGAGCAATTTACAAGTTAAGAGAGAGAACTAGAAACACATGGACATGTACAAATTGGAAACCAACTAGGATTTCATGAACACCAATTTGCATGCTATCACTAGGGTTGACAAATAATGAGATGGAACTAGGGTTTAGTGAGCTCTTTACAAGTTAAGAGACGGAACTAGAAACACATGGACATGTACAAATTGGAAACCAACTAGGGTTTCATGAACACCAATTTGCATGCTACCACTAGGGTTGACAAGTTATGACATGGAACTAGGGTTTAGTGAGGTCTTTACAAGTTATGAGATGGAACTAGAAACACATGGACATGTACAAATTGGAAACCAACTAGGATTTCATGAACACCAATTTGCATGTTATCACTAGGGTTGACAAGTTATGACACAAAACTATGGTTTAGTGACCTCTATACAAGTTATGAGATGGAACTATGGTATATTACAATGGTATGGTATGTTAGTATGGTATGATGTTAGTATGTTATGTTATGGTATGTTATTGTATGTTAGTATGGTATGATGTTAGTATCATAGGGTATTGTAGGGTATGTTATTGTATGTTAGTATGGTATGATGTTAGTATCATAGGGTATTGTAGGGTATGATATGGTACATTGCACATGCATGCATGACTTAGTGTTATGATGTTAGTGTATGGTATATTACAATGGTATGGTATGATGTTAGTATCATAGGGTATTGTAGGGTATGATATAGTATATCACACATGCATGCATGACTTAGTGTTATGATGTTCGGGTATGTAATTTAGGTAGTGTATGGAATGGTTATGATGTTAAAAATTTGAGGATAGCCATAATGTTAAAAAGTTGATGAGTCATAAATTCTTCCTTGAAGTATTGGAAATTCATAAGTTAGCACACATGTGAACCACACATATCATTATATCACATAAGTGAACCACACATATCATGTTCCAAGATCAAGTCAAACATATATGTATAAATTTGAACCTTGCTTTATATTATATATGTATAGAAATAATGTTACAAAAATTGGCATGCCACATGGCCATAATACAAAATAGTGGATCAAAATGTACATCTGTGTGTATAAAAGCAAAAAGTTACATCTATGTATCCCCCCTATACATTTATTCTAGTTATCCCCCCTTTCGCTGCCATTGCCAATTTCTTCGGAGAAGTCTAGCTTTCTTTTCCGACTGCTCATTGGTGATCCCCATCACTGAACAAGAGGGATAGGTTGCATCAGTGGAGACTATAGAAAAACCAAATTTTGTAAGTTAGTTTACAAACCTATAAAAATTCTATGTACATTTGTTCAAATTCCAAAACCAATATAACATTTTTACTTACTATATGTGCGTAAGTAATGGTGGGTTGTGGTGCCTCACTAACAACGACCCTGATTGGGTGCTCTTCAAGCACCACTTGCTCACTATCAAGCTGCATAAAAAATATATATATGCCAATGTCAACAAATATACATGTACAATGGGGGGGAAGAGGTGGGTCACCGATTTGGGTCTCTTCAAGCACCAAATCAGAGAAAGCGATACACAAACATACAAAGAAAGTGATACATAAACATACCTGTTGGCTCGTTAGAGGTGGTTCACCGATTTGGTGCTCTTCAAGCACCGGTGCCTCACTAGAATCCTGCATGAAGTAACATATATGTCAATTTCAGATAATAAAAAGAATCAGAGACATATACACTACATGGACGGAAAATGATGTTTCCAAAGAAAGAGAAACATACATGTACCTGGTGGGGGGGAAGAGGTGGGTCGACAACAACATCAATTTGGTTCTCTTCAAGCACCAATGTCTTAATTGAGTCCTGCATAAAGTAACATATGTCAAAGCGATACATAAACGTACAAAAAAGTACAAAGAGAAAGCACCAAATCAGGGAAAGCCATACATAAACATACAAAGCAAGCGATACATAAACTTACATGCTGGCTCATTTGAGGTGGGTCGACAACAACCTCGCTTTGGTGCTCTTCAAGCACCACTGTCTCAATAGATTCCTGCATAAAGTAACAGATATGTCAATGTCAGATAATACAAAGAAAAAGAGACATATCAATGGGGGCAACAAGGAAAAAGATACCTACATGTACAAAAAGTAATATAAGCAAGAGTTGCAATGTATAAATATACCTGGGGGACGTGAGGAGGTGTGTAACCAGTGGATCGATTAACTAGCAACGAGAGAAAATGACTTCTACTTGTACTAGTGAAGAAGCTCGCTTTTTGGACATATTCATCAAACTCACGTTCCTATGTACAAAAGGATAAAGATACAATTAGACAATTTCAAAAAATTAAAAAAGTACATGTTGAATCATTAAAATCACAATTAAAAGAAAGCGATACATAAACGTACCTGCTGGCTCGTCATAGGTGGGTCATCAATCTGGTGCTCTTCAAGCACTGGTGCCTCAATAGAAGCCTACATAAAATAACATATGTCAAATTCAGATAATAAAAATAATCATAGACGTATATACTACATGGACGAAAAATGATGTTTTCAAAGAAAGTGAAACATACATGTACTTGGCGGGGGGGAAGAGGTGGGTCGGAAACAACCTCGCTTTGGTGCTCTTTAATCACCAATCGCTCAATGGATGCCTGCATAACATAACATATGTCAATGTAAGATAATACAAAGAAAACAAGACATATACATGATGGACGAAAAATGATTTTTACAAAGAAAGCAAAACATATTTAAAAGCATATTTGAAATAATACCTGTGTCTAGGAATCTACCTCTGCATGAGAGGGACTAGGTTGAGATTCAATGTACTCATCTTGATCACCCTGCATAAAACATGTTGTATCAAAATTAGGATGTATTGAATGTTACAATCTCTACTATAAATATGTAAATAAAGTTGACAAATTAACAAATATAGTTCTTACCACTAATGGTGAAGAACCAAACCCATATGCAATATTGACAGCAACATCAATGTTCTCAACATTGATCGATGGACTATGCGAATCTGGTGTGCCATGAGAAACCAATTGTATATTTGTTCACATAATTTGTTAGATAATTAAATAGAAATAAATTGCAAAACAATTGAAAATTGTGATATGAAATAAAATATAATATGAAAATAATGAGTTTTACTTACAAATCAAAGTAATCCATCGTCCCGAAAGTCTGAAGCAGGGCCATAGCATATGCCTCCACACGATGTGCAAGGGTGTGGAGTAACACGACGCTCTGAACACTCTGCATCTCCTGTGTGATTTGTATATGGGTCGGCCTTAGAAGTGCCAACCCCTTGGCCTACATTGCCTTGGACATCAATCCCATGCTGAAGTAATATATCTACCAAGTCAAATAAGGCCTCTTGCGTATCCTCAATCACAGGACCCGTAGGAGGATATAGCCGAGGGGGTTTTGGTGTGCATGGAGTGTGTGGCACACGGTTAGGATCCGTCCTGGCCCCTTCCCTATCTTGGGGCATCCCATGACCAACACCCTGGAAGCCTAAGATATCGAAATAGTTAACATGTTTCTCTATGATGAATTATGCATAAAACTTCCTAAGGAAATAAAATGGGATGCCCCTATCCCCATGAGGGGCTTCATTGAAGACTATATACCAACGATCCATCCAATTGGCCTTTTAATGATATGATCATCCAAGTATATGAACTAGTTCACGTCGAGTCACGAGCTTGAATATATGAAACTAGGTTTATAACTTAAATGTAAAAATACATGTAAGAAGAATGAAGTTTTGATTGAAGGTCAACAATGTGATATGTTTGATTTCATTAGATTATAAATTTTTTTGATAAGGAAATGAATGCATTATCATGTTAACGATAACTTTAAATTGGATATACATGCAAATATATGCTTATGCTATTTTCCATGCATCATGTTAATTTATGGAGACTATGTTGAAAGAGTTTTGGAACATATTGAGTTCATATATGATAAATGACTAATGGATACATGAGGTAGTTAAATCAATAAAAACTTTAATAATTTAACATGTATTCAAGCTTTTAACAAGTAAGGTAAAAGTTATGATTAGTATACTAAGAAAATAACTTAATAAGTAATGTATGCAGGTAGAAGCAACGAAGTTGAAAATGTAGGAATGACTTGTTGAACTATAAGGATATGAATTCGATTATATGCAAGATTATGTATGATAAATGCATATGGATTATGCTTAAAGATAGAATTTGTTGCATCTAGGTTGTGCATTCTGTAAAACCTTGGTGTTTAAGTACATCAGAAAATAAAATTAACGATATATATATATATATATATATATATATATGATTTCGTGTCTTTCTTAAAATCACATGGGAAAAGAGAATATGATGTAAATAAACCTTGCAAAAGTTGTTAGTGTAATGTACATGTACACTTGTTAGCAAGAAACTTTGCTAATCTAAAGCAAGATTAATGTCATTTGGTAATGTTAATTCAAGCTTATATAAGCAAGGAATGAATTTTGCTTGAGGTGTAAGTTGGTGAAAATAATTTACGACTAATTTGTCATGAAAGTAATGCATTTAGATTGTGCAAAAGATTAGGGTTTGTATCAAGAGATTATGGACATCATAAATAACAACTTGTTATTATATTTTGTTGATTTCTTTATGAGATTCTGATGCAAATAATTTTGGCAAGAAATTGTGAGTAAAGTGTGCATGTACTTAAGGTTGCAAGAAGTACTGTTGAATGGGAATCAATAAGGTAGTCGAAGGCAAAAGATAAATTTGAATATAGAAAATGTAACATCTATATTCTATATGATTTCTGGATTATTATGAAAGGTTAGGAAGATGTTATCATTTGATTAAACAAAACACATTCCGACAAAAACATAGTTTAGATAACTTGGCATGCGGGGAATATACTCGTTAGAGGTTCTCAAAATTATACTGAAAGCTTTGAGTATAGTAACTATAAAACTTTTAGGATTGTTCAGAATTATTAAAATTTTGATTTGAGGTGGAATTAATAGTCTCTGGAACATTGAGTATGCTCAGTGATGATTATGATATTTCATGCATTCAATATTTTTTTTGAAATTTTATTAAATATTTGTCATTATGATTAACAATATCTTTAGAATATTGTAGAGACTAAACTATGGCAGTACCAATAAGACCATAACTAAATGATTGAATATGAATATGAATATATGAAACCTAGACAAGAGAGAGAGAGAAAGAGAGAGAAGGATAATATTAATTTATGTCAACAAAATATTAAATTAATATGATGTGAAGGTGACTTATGATATGTGTAGTATCATGCAGAAAGAGGGTTCAAATACATCTACAAGATACATGTCTAGATATGATACTTACTTAAATTGAATTTTCTAGTATGTACATAGTTATTATTATAGGTAGAGAATTCATATAGAATGGACAGAGTCCCAAATTGCAAATCTTATATTATTTGGAGTTAGTATTTAAGTTGCGTAGAAAAAAATTGATGATAGGAAATAAATGAAACATTATCAAATATGAAGGGAATATCTAACGTATATTTGTATATACATATACTTATTAATGTGCACAAATTTTAACCTTGTGTGAAGTTTTACAAGGTGAAGCCGAAGCACACAACCATACTAATGTTATTAGAATGTCTATAAATAGTTGTTACTATAAATAAAGGATGCACAATAATTATGACAAAAAATTTGCACTATTCCACAATATTGTGAAAGCTGATGATGTCAATAATAGAAATCATATATGAAAATGATTATGGATTCCTTCGAAAAATGAGCTATCAATATAATTATCTCAGTAAAATGATAATGATTGATTGAGATTGTGAGAAAATATAAATTATGAAAATGATTTATATGGAAGTAGTTAGAATGAATGTTAGATTAAAACGTAGAAAGTACGAAAAACTTTAAGAAAGTATAAATTAATTGAGAATATATACTAAAGATTATGAAAAAAAATGAAAATAAAGGTTGGAATTGATATGAATGAAAAAAAAGGTTTTCCTACAGGATATAATTCTTATTATAAACACTTTATATAAGAGGTATCAATTCGAATATTTATATAAGAGGTATCAATTCGAATATTTATATAAGTCTAGAAGTTTATCATATTAAGAAGGAAGCAAGATATAACATAGACTTGAAATTGGAATTGAAATTTAATGATTATATATGAAATGCGTATAGATGTATAATATATGCATTAAAAGATTTACACTAACTTCGGGATGAAGTTCTTTTGAAGAAAGGGTGTATGTAATGCCCCATTTACTGGAGTTTACTTATTTATGCTAGATAACATTAAGTAATACATTTGATTGCAATAGAACACATTCATTTTTATGCAAAGTGATCATAAGATAAAATTATATATATATATGGTTGGTTTATTTATCTTGCTTTGTATTATCTTTGAATATGACTCTTAGTTATACAAAGATAATGTATCATGTGGTGTGCATGATGTTGTGATGTTGATTGATTATAAGACGTTTGTTATAATAGAAAAAATATTGAATTGATGTTATCTTAGATATCACTGATGGTTTGTCTAGTGTGGCAGGAAACCACCAGTGCATGTTGACGCAATGTTGCAACAATGGATACAAGGACTCCTGAATGAGTCAAATCTTTGTAATGTTTATAATAAGAAAATTTATATCATGATTTATGATTTTGGAAAAATTAATGCACGTGATTATTGGTATGTGTGTAGGCACAGAGATAATGCTTGCCAATGAACCCACATTTGGGTAATGGGGATTGTACCAACATGAATAACACTTATTTTCCATGCGATGGGTTGAAAAAAGAGAGTCTTTTACCCATGATATGCATGTTGCCTTGAGGGTAGGTCGTGGATTCGGTCACTCACGAGGATTACCTGAGGGGCGCGTAATAAGGTGTCAACGTTATTCCTTAGTAACCATTAGTCTCTCCACAGTGTAGATAGGACTGAGTTAACATGGTCTCAGCCATCATACGAACTCCCCACCATGGAAAACGTGATATTTGAAGGGCATGAATATTGCCATGGCACCCTTGATATCACTGTGATAAAGAAACACAGTTAATGAATTATAACACTAAAAATATATAAGGTGCTCTAATGATATTTAAATTGATAATAAATTCATGAGGTGAAAATAAATCAAAGAATGTATTAAACATCACATACACAAGAAAATAGAAAAAATAATTACTAATTAAAATATTGGAAACACAAATGTACACACAAAGTTAGGAGAGAAAAACAAAAATTAAGGAAACTTTTGAATGAAAATAGGAAGAATTAAGGAAAACAATGATAAAATAAAATTTAGAAAGTGTAAGAAAAAAAAAGAGTGAAAATCGCATATGCATATGAGAAGGAAATCCACAGAAATGGAATTAAGATGAGTTCAAAATAGAAATAAATAAATAGTATTTTACATAAGAAAAAGAGAAAAATAATCTCAAAAGGCTATAAATAAGAGAATAAGGCTTTTCACTCGGATAACTTTTTCTTTCCTAATATAGGATGGATGAAATAATATCAATTTGAGTTTGAAGGTGACTCTCGAGAGTTTGGCTAATCAGTTTGTGAACGGGGTTGGGATGCCCCTTAGTGAATCTATGCATTCTGATCTTGCTAAAGGTATTTCCACACAATCCCCGTTGTAGCTCGGGGATCCTAGGGAAAAAAGAATACCTTAGGAGTGGTAGGGTGGTCAACCGGTGGGGTTATCTTCATTGGCAAGCTAATTCGAGGATTGGATTTCTCAAGAATCATGTGCTCATCGATGCCGGAACAAAGCCTTAGCCACAACAAAAGATCAAAAAAATCAATAACATCTTGAACATCAAATCAGGTTCAATGTACTGTTTATTTTATTTTATATATTAATTAGTATTTATTTGGTGTGTTTACACTTGTTTAGTATTTTGTAACATACCATTCATAATATATATTGAATAGTATTTTGTAGCATACCATTCATAATATATATTGAATAAGAAGCTCTTTGAAGTACAGGGTACTATTAATCGTCACGATTGAAGGGCCAATTTCAACTTGCAAAAAGGTCAAAAGATGGACTATAAGAAGTTAGAACTACGTTATGCTAGATTACATGCTAAAAGTGAAAGACATGAGCTTGCAAATACTAGTTCGTCTTTTGGAATTTTTGTAGGTTGAAATTGGTCCTTCAACTGTGAGGATTTATCAGATCCCTGAGCAATATTTGTTGCATATATAACTATAATACTTTGTCCTTTTGCTTCTTAGGTTCTCCTGTTTGCTTGAATTTTTTTTTGCTTAGAAACACATCCGATAAACTTATAGATGCGTCTCCATTGGTTTCTTCAGATTTTGCTTGATCCTCATGTTCTCCACTTAAGTTTTTCCCTTCAAAGTTGTGTGAGCATGAATTAGAAGACAAATATTATAATATTGTATGATTTAAGACAACTTTAAAATTCATATAAATATTTACGTAATTTTTGAGATAGCAACTTAGAAATTTGTTCAACCAAAATTCAAGTCTTATCTGGGTCCATTATATATAAAAAGATCGCTATAGTTCACTATTAATTCAAATGATCATTATCTAAATATAGAAAAATAAAAAAAATAATTGAAATGATCATAATCTAAACATTTTCTTCCTCAATTTGAGAGATACTAATGCCATGGTTTTAAAAGGAAAGATTCTGGTAGCATTGTTTCAATGGGAATTAGACATGGTTAAACAACCGTCTCAATTTCATTTTGATCCATTATTAAGTGCAAAAAAAATCTATATAACAATTTATTTTTCAAATTATTTGTAATGTTCATTTATTTTAATAAAGTTATTTTTCAAATTATTGGTAATAATTGTTTTTCAAATCTTGTAAATTAACTTTGCCAGAGACTACGCTTAGCCATGTTTTTTAATTGTTTGATATGTCAAATCTTTTTTACAATACACTGCGGGCTCACAAAAGTTTTTACTTACAACAATTACCTTTTATCGGTTCTGCAACTTGAAAGCAGTATTTTCAAAAACAAACAAGAAATGGTAAATCAAATTGGTCATAGTAATGATATTGGTATATGGAGATGACACGAGGGAGAGTGACATGTACACAAAATGTTAAGTAGGACAAATGGATGTTTGACCCCAGGTTGGATAAAAAACAACTAAAACTTCGATTTTTTTGGCAGATTTTTTATAAAAAGTAGTTAAAATTTTTTAGAAAATATTATTTTTATAATTACTTTGTAATTGTTTTGATTATTTTAAACTAAATTTTTTATTTTAAAACTACCCAAATCATTAAAATTGCTATTTAAATTCTCCAAATTATAATTTGGACATGTCATTTGACCCCTTGAATAGTGAATATGCAAACTTCTAATCATTAATGTGTGTTTGTGCAACTCAATTCTAAAATACCATTATATACGAAATTCTCAACTCTCATTTCTGTGGAGTGGTTTTATAAAGTTATTTTCCTAAATTTTATATTAAAAGCGTGTTAACTTTACATTCATATTTTCTTTAAAAAAAATAGGAAATTAAAAAAATATGACAATTGTGTTTATTATTTAAGTTTTTTTTCCAAAGTTGATGTGTTCAAAGAAAACAATGAAATATTAAGATACATATGGTAAAAAATAACATATATTTACCACGGCATGGTTAATAATAATTTAATCATAAATAAAGTGTTATATTTTGATTTTTTTAATTTAAATTTAAAAAGTTTAATAATATTATCAATTTTAAATTTAAAAGTTTTTTTTTTGTTTTTTATATTTTTAATATTATTTAATTTTTCATATTTTTATTATCAATTAAGAGTTATAAAAATTATATCAATTCTATTAAGTAACATATATCTAGTAAATATATCATCGTGTTTATTGGGTTTTTATCAAGTTTATGTCGTGATTCAGATTGAGCTTCCAAATGAGGTCACAAACTTAATTATGGCTTGCATTAATTTGACCTTTTTTATTGTCCTGATTAATTGATCCCCTACTTTTTTCAGTGGCGACAGGGGTTTAAGAAAAGGGTGGCTGTTATCGCCATTACTATTCATTTTGTACATTGAAGGCCTAAGTAGGATCATAAACAAAGCGAAGGAGGAGCAAAAGATTAGAGGTATAAAAATTTCTTGATCCTTGTTTATTACTCACTTACTTTTTGTAGACGATGTGTTGCTGTTAGGTTTGGGTAATGTTGAATAATGGCAATATTAGGGAGATGTCATTGATTGTTTTTGCAAAGCTATAGGGATGTTGGTCTGTTCAAAAAAATCGTGTTTTCTCCATAATAACCTTGAAGCTAAGATATGTGAGCATATCAGAGGTGTGTTTCCTTAGAGGGGAGAAACTTTACCATGGGATCAAGAACTTGACTTTGCATTAGTTGTCAACCGGAGGAAGGTTGGTTTTGATAAACTTTGTTCTTCATAATCTTCATGTTTATTGGTTCTCTTTATTTGGTTCCACTGTCGATGATCAATAGAATTACAAATATCTTTCACTTCTTATGGTCGGGTGGTTATCAAAATTCGAAGCTTCGTTTATCTTCCTACGAAAGCTTATCTTTACCCAAACAATTGGGAGGATGGGGCATTAAGAGGATGGAATGGTTCAATCAAGCTTTACATGCAAAAAGCTTATGGAGGAGCTTATTTGACTCTGGGATGTGGAGTAGAACAATCAGGCTAAATATCTAAAAGGTGTGTTGATTATCCATTGGATTTGGAGACCAAATTTAAGCACCGTTAATTCCTCCATAATTTGGAAAGGGCTTATTAAATCCTTTCCCATTCTTGGAAGTTGGCTAAGTTGGAGAGTGGGCAATGGTGTGCAAATATTTTCTAGTATTGATCTAGTTGTGGGAATCACTGAATATTTTAGGTTATCCAAGTCACCGATCACTCAACTCCATAGTAAAAATATCTTTGTTTTAGCACAAGTTAGAAGGATGGGTTGTGGCGGTTTGTATGCACCATATTGGTATCGAGCCAACGAGTTAGGATTGTCCAAAGAAGTGAAGGAGGAATGGAACTTGTTTGTGATGGCATTAAACAGATTTGGGATCGTCTGTATTCCGAAGTTGATTCAATAGTCTGGGATTGGGGTACTGCTAATGGAAATATTTTAGCAAAGAAAGCATACAAAGCTATTGTTGCAGATGCAAACTTCTTTTGTTGGACACAATGGCCACACTGAGAGGGGGGGTGAATCAATGTGTGAGTAATTTATAATATATTTATCTTTTTTTAGTCAACCAGAGTATATCAATCAATATGTCATCAAACGCATTAGTTAAATCAACCAAGAGTTATAAGCACATTCATCACATAAAAAAGACACAAGAATATTTGTAATTTGATATTTATTTATTGTACATGGAATACAACAATAATCTTGATTACAATCAACACCAACTGATAAAAAGAGCACATTCTCTCATAACATGACCTAACTTGATTTTCTTAGCTCCAACTAAGAAGGGTTTGATAAGTCCAATCCTCAAATGCAAGATTATTCTTACAATAACCCATATGGCTCTGCTGCACAAACAACCTCTGCTCTGCACATCAATCTCTGCTCATCACTCTGTTGGTCAATCTGATCATCACTACTACTCATCATTGTTGCTCATCTCTACTGCTTATCTCTGCTACTCATCACTACTGCTCATGACTACTGCTCGTGTACCTCATTGTACACCTCATCACACACAATCATTGAACAAGTAATTCTCCTCTGCTTTCACTGAACATAAAGCATGCATCATCATGTATCATCATCATAGGCATGCATCATTGTCATAGGGTATGAATCATCATCATCAAATATACATCGTCATCATCTCAGTGTGCATCGTTTATGCATCATCATCAAGTATACATCATAGTGCATAGGAGATCATCATCACACTATGGTATGCATGTACATCATATTGTATAGCAGTGCATCAACATCATAGTGTACATCATTATCACATGCATTATCATCATAAAGTGTATCATATCATAGCATAGAGGTATGCAATATCATCATCATAGCCTCCATAATGAATTCAAATATATATACCAATATAGAGGCTCACATACTAAGATCAAATATGAACTCTATCCATGAGAGACGTGCCATCACAAGAGAAACCCAGAAGAATGAACCATACATTTTTTAAGATACAAGATAAAAAAACAATAGAAAAACCAAAATAAACTCTATATCATGTCATCACATAGCCCTCGTAACAAGCTTTCCAACGAGCCAAGAATTTTGTAATTCTGATTCCGTATGAGAAAGTTATGTTAATTTTAGTGAATATGCCCAAAACTTTCTCTGTAAAAATGAACTGCTCTTCTGTTGTTGCGAAAAAACCTCAGACCAATCTCTGCGAATTCACTTCTCTACATCCATCATTGACTGTTTTTGGATGTGTTTATATACACATTAAAGTGGACATGTTTCATGTTGGTTGACTTGTCTTCAAAGGCAAGAGTTGTAAGAATTTTAATTTTTAATTAAAATTTGTAATTTTATTTTTTAATTTGACTTTTAATTGTCACACAAACTTATTACCACTTCAATGGTCAAACGTTACCAAGGAATTACATGTATTTTCTTTGTCATATAATAGGGTGTCCACCACATAAGCCATATGTATGACCAAGAACTTCAAACTTCTTACCAATTCAATGGTCAAACTTTACCAAATAATTGCATATATTTTATTTGCCATATAATAGGGTGTCCACCACATGAGCCATATGTATGGCCAATGATTTCAAACTCCTTATCACTTCAATGGTCAACCTTATGTATTTTTATTATTTTTCTAACCACTTTCTTACCACCTCAATTGTCAACCTTATGTATTTTTATTAATTTTCTTTTAAAACATCCCTCAAATTCAACCACATCATTTAAAATTCATGGGACTGTGTCCTCCACGTCTTCATAGGGTTGCATCAAGCCAATAGGGATTTTAATAACATGCAATGTGTAAGGTTCCATCATGGGCTTCAAGCTTGTCATTAAATGGACCATCATCAAGCCAATATGTGTGTGGGTGCCTTAACCACATCAAGTACAAGTAATGGGCATCAAGGTCTTCACAAGATTCCATGACTTCATTAAGTCACCAAAGACCACATCATCATGCCATCTAACCATGTCAAGTGCAAGTAGTGGGATCTATGACCTTTGCAAGGGTATCAAGGTCTTCATCAAGGGTTCCATGGGCTTCTTGATCATACCATGGGTTCCATAACATGTCCAAGGACCATACAAGGCCATCATCATCATATAAGAGCTCCATGGCCCCAATAAGTGTTGCAAGGTAATCAAACCACTAAGTGTGGGTCCAAGGACTTCATCAGGGCTTCTTCAATAAGCAAGAGGCTTCATAGGCTTCTGCAACCACACTAAGAGACCCTCAAGGGTCAAGATCCATCATCACATCATATGCATGGTAGTTGGGTATTCTCATGGGGTACTATTATACCATCAGAGCATGAATGACCACATAATGGGTCATTAATGCTTCTCTAACTCATTTAGGGGTTTTCCATCGTCCATCAAGGTTTCAGGACCATCTCCGGGGTCTTCAACAAGGTGGTGGCTCCAAGATCCGTCCTTGTGGGTACAAGGACCTTGTCAACTGAGTACAAGGTGCTTCAAGGTACAAACCCACTCCATAAGGGGTCCAAGGCACTACAAGTGGGACTTGGTGGCATCAATGACAACCTGTGGGGCTACTGCAAGTACATGTTGGCATCAATGACAATTTCATCAACATTCTTCCACTTGCTAGTGGTCAGTGAAGTTGTGGAAGAGGAGAATTCCATTAAAAATAAAGTGTTTCATATGGATGTGTATAAAGAACAAAACCCTTTCATGGGATAACTTGAGCAAGCGTGGATTTGTGGGACCTAGAAGATGTGTTCTATGCCTGTCGGTTGTTGAGAGTGTCTCCCATCTATTTTGTTGGTGTAGTTTTTTAGAGTCATTTGGCAAGATTTGAAATTAAAGCTCAAACATGAGGATGAATGGGACAAACCCAACTTCTTGGATTGTATCTTCAATTGGTTCCTCTCAAGAGTAAAATTTAAAAAAATTATTTTGATTATCATATGGGAGGTCTGGAAAACCGGGAATCATTGTATATTCAAAGACATCAAGCCTTCTTTTCTAGTGAGTATCAAAGGTCTTAGTGCCCTTTAGGATTTTACTATCATCGAGCATAATTTGAAGAGCATATTTATTGGATTCCCGAAAATCAATGAAGTCATTTCAACAAGCTACTTCGATGGGGTTGCAAAATAAAGATTATGTCAAGGATCGTTTTAAATATCAAGAACAGTCATCAGATTCATCTTGGTATGGCAATAGGGAGAGGTAGCAATACTTGGGCGAATATTTTTTCATTTTGGGGCTTACTGTGGTTTACTAAAAAAATAGGTGTTTTCAAGATCAAAATATATGGTGATTCAAAGGTTGTCATTGATTGGGCTAATGGTCTTTATCAGATGCATACTTTACATTTGGATCAATGGTTGAACAAGATCTGTGCACTGATAGTAGAATTCTCAAAGATTTCTTTTGAACATGTCTACATGAAGATAAATATACAGACGGGTTATCTCTACAAAAAGGCTATTGATCCAATGGATGGACTTATCATGTTCGATGAATTTTTTTCGAATACGCTGGTTGATTCCAACCCATGGTCTGTTTTCTAGAAATGTTCAGAGAATCTGATGTGGTTTATTTTATATTATGGTTATGTTAGTAATTGTATCAATGATATGTATTATGTGGTGAAGGTCTCTTTGATAGGTGATTGGTGTTAAAGGTCTTGTTATCATATGATAGTCTATCAGTAATTTTGTATTGAACGGACTGTATGACTAGGATATATGTAACTTTGATTTCTTATCAAATACTAGGTTACTATTTTTTTATTTTATTTTTTCTGTAAAAAAAATTAAATATCACATATGTAATCCATTGTTAATAATAAATTATTCATAGATAAATTTTAATCTACAAACTGAATAATATATATTATCTTATATTGAATATTATATTTTATATAAATTATTATATACTATCATATATATATATATATATTAAAATTCTAGGATTCATATGCAAGATCTTCTTTGGATCAGAAACGTCATTCTTGGTGGACAAATAGTTTGGTACGTCACTTTGATGCCTTCTCTTCCTCTTTCTGGAATTTGGCGGGCTCACAACACAGCCATCTTCCAGAATCGCCTTATTCCTCTAGAGGTGACAACAACCCTAGTTGTGCAGTGGACAAAGAAACACAAAGCTAAAGAAAAACAAAAAAATCTCGAATTCTGGTACCCTCGATCATCGACAAAGCTACTCCTCGGGATTTTTTTGATGGAGCAAGTCAGGGAGAACCCCCACAAGGAGGATCCAGAGGAGTATTATATCTTGCTGAGAATCACAAATTTTTGATCAAATATGCGTCGAGGCATTGCTCTAACAACAAAATGGGGCATGTTGCTATGCATACAGTTTTGAAAATGGCATTGAACAGGAATATAACATGTCTTCATCTATTTGGAGACTATAATATGGTTGTTGATTAGGCCAATAATAAAATTCAGATCAAAACTCCACATCTTCAGCAGCGCCTCCGTTCTATCTGAAAGTTAATGGATTATTTCTTTGTCTTTTCCATAACTCATGTGTACAAGGAACTAAATATAGAAGAAGATCAATTATCAAAAAACACTATGCTCTTGGTGCCCGACCAAATAGAGATTGCAAAAAGTTCAAGATGGCATGCATTTGTAAAATTTAAAGGGTTCTTTTCATAAAAAGAAAAGGAAGGCATTTAGATATGTAGATTTATGTAAGTCTGATACGCCTTCATTTTGATATGCCTTCATAGAAAATGAAGAATTTGTAATATTAAGGACAGCTCCATGATTTATGTAACACTGAATGTAAGTCCCTTGTGGATAGTTCATGATCATTCTTCTTGAAAGATTGATATTTTCCATTTGGAAGATAAATATATATAATTTTGTAATTTAGTATTGAATGGTTAATAAAATAAGTATTAATTTTATTTTCTTAAAGATAAATTATTGATTTTCATGTCTCTACAATTTTTACAAGATGTTTTGGTTTATAGCAATTAAAAAGTTTAAATGTTTGTTTTCAACTTTAAAAAAAAAATAATTCATTTTTGTATCCACTTTGTATTCAAATGTTTTCTTTCAAACTATTTTTTTTAAAACAATACTCAAAGTCACATGGGTAACTATCATAAAAGCAGTTCCTAACTCGCTCACACTTTCGTTATGGGAGATTTCACATATATATCGTTCTTCCGGTATATGTACTTCTTCACGTTACTATCATCGTTGATCAATGGGTACTCGTTCCACTTTCACGTGTTATATTTAGTTTTAACCTATTTTTCTTAATTTCTCATATTTTCACATGTTTACATGTTCTTTTCTCCACACAATTTATTGTGCCGAAGAGACGCATTCTACAGCCCAGCAGGGGGGAGATGTGTAACTATTTCTGTGCTCATCCTAACGCTGACATGTGTCTTTTATAAATAATAATAAAATATTATAAAAAATAACATGTAGACTTAAATTAAATTTAAAATATTTAGAACTGCATATATATATATATATATATATATATATATATATATATATACACACACACACAAATAACATGTAGACTTAAATTAAATTTAAAATATTTAGAACTACATATATATATAAATCTACACAAATTAGATAAATCATAAACATTGCATTACACGCTTCCTCAACATTTCACTTTAAAAAATAGTCTACACCTTGAGAGATTTGATCCCTTACCGCACTTGGTATATCCCCTTTTAAGATGGATCTATGCTGGTACATTTGTCACGCCATTACTTGCAACAATTCTCCTTCAAAAAGATTGTTTCCCTGATAATGGGCAAGTGTTCCGCAGAAACATTGGTTGAAAAATCTCTTCCACAGTTTCATTCAAAAAGCATGTAGACAAAGTGCTACACTGTTAGTTTCAAGAAACGATAATTTACTAATCAAATTTTCTAAACCCTAATGGTTTCATGTAAGATAACAAGTTCACCGCAACTTCATATCAGCAATAGATGCTATTTTACTAATAAAATTTCTAAACCCTAGTGGCTTCAAGTAAGATAACAAGTTCACCGCAACTTTATATCAGCAACTGAATATAAGTTATTCCTATTCATAAATTTCAGAATGGTTGATAGATTAGCTTTAACTGTGTTGCAAACAGCAATTATAATGCATAGTCAATTATAACCGTACATATCACTTCGCATTTTAATAATAGAAAAAGGCCATAGGTGTATGAACACTACAAGTCTGATATTACCTCTCGACGAAGAAATACAAAATCAATAACTGCCAAGGGGCTGCTGGTTCACTGCTAATGCCACTGAAATGTTAAGCTATCCAATAAAGTTCCTTTCTAGCTATAGTTTGTCCTTCCCACATGACATGGGTTTCAATTGTACAAGGGCGGGTGCAAGTCCCACGCAATTTTGGTGGAATAACTACACCTTATACCTGGCACCTAAGCCAGAGAATGTCAAATCTTTAAGGCACAACCCCTTAGGACATGTCGAAAACAAGATCAACCCAACTTTACATGGATCTCTCCCAGCCACTCGACTAAGCCAAGCTGTCTTTGATCCAAAAATATCGAGGGTCACAATGACATACTCAAGAGGGCAGAGGAAAGAAAAAGCTGTTAAGAGCAACCATTCTGGGGTATTCAATCAAGAAAGCTACTACGGAAACAACTAGCAAGAGTCAAACCAGCAGTCAATTTATCCGAACGCATGCATTACTTCAATTTTCTTATGGAATAATACAGAGGACATGCAAATTTCTTCATTAACAAGACTAAGCTGCATTGCATATAAAATTAAACAAAAAATGGGCCAGAGAATTGTAGAATATTTTTAAGAATATTGTAAGGTGATCTTGCATGTAGACTTTATCTTAACAGACTAACGGGATGGTGTCAGATGACTTGAGGCTTAAACATATGACCATTGCGAATATGTTTAATGCACATTTAATCACAACCGATGTATTTGCCATTTTCATGATCGGGTATGGGGTCAATAGACATCTTCCATCCACATCAAAAATTCTGAAAATGGTACAAAGCTTTACTGTAATATCAATTTGAGCTGGCTGAGTGAGGCCAGTAGTATGCTGCCATTTTAGGTGTTACAATACATAATTCTTCATTTCATTTTTGCAAGCTAGGCAAAACATGGCTCTGAACAGTAATCTGCTGGGTTTTCAGAAAGGCAATAGTGAGCTTGCAAAATAGGGGCCCACTGGATGCTAGCTGAATTCGCAAAGGAATAGGAACCATGAAGGCCAGAGATCGCTGATTCTACAAATTCCAGAAGACAAACCAGGTGAATTGTTTTGTGCATACTAAGATAAGACATGTAATTGACCCCTGATTAACACAGGAACTAGGACGGAATCTCAATTATTGGAAGCAGAACGTTGTCAAGAGTCGTCATCATCTTCATGAAGAGCTATCTCATTTGGATTAGTCATTGTTCGTTGGGAAAGCACTTCAATCTCATCAACATCATCAGGTACATTGTCATCATCAGCATCATCTAGTACAATTTCATTTTCATCTGCAAACAAAGGGTGAAAGAGCTAAGATCTCTAATAAAAAATCAATCTAATTACCATGTTACATTATTCAACTATGAAATAATGCATAAACTCCTCAAACAGGATAGACAAAAAGAAAGGAACATTTCCTCAATTAATGGGAAAACTCAATAAGCTGAAGTCTACTAGGTGAGATGCTATATATATTATAGCCACTAACAGAAGCATGGCTTGCTTGTTGCTGAATTCATCCTAAATGCTGCAATGCTTTTGTCTAAGTAGTTATTTTAATATTTCCCATTGAAAAGGCACCGCACAGGAGAGGAATAGCTAATTGTCAGAAGCGAGTAAGCCTGCTAAACTCTAGATTCATCATATCTTATCAACAAGACTGACTTAATTAGGTATAACATTTCTTTGACTAACTAAATTCCTTTCTAGAAAACCTGAAATATTTTGAGTCTTGACAGAAAAGGCCCACAAATGAACTGTCAGCTGGCTAAGTTTTTTGTTTTTGTTTTTACAACAGCAGCAATAAAATTAAGTGAGCCCTAACTCGTGGATGACAGTCATGATGGTGAGCTAGTGTTTCCACAGTGAATTTTACAGGCAGCAGTCCAAAAATTGCAGTGTTTACAAGCAATGTTGGAGGCCTTCCACACTTGCTTGGGGCACTTGTCACAAGCATTCAAACAAACCCGAGTCTCAAATTTGACAAGAGCAGCAAACACATGAAAAGATAGCAGCTGAGGTCTTGGTGGACTGAGGTGAAACTTTTAGCGGTAGTCATTTTTGGGGAGTAAATTTTTGAATGTGCTTAGGGTATATTGAAAGAGTCCTTCCATAGACAAAGCATATACACAGACCTAAAACTTTGGCACAATACACTGCCCTCTAAACAGACTCAGCATTGACAGTCATGCAGCAGATGAAGAAGCAATTTTACGGTTGACAGACAGCTCTGAGGATAACAAATTTTGGCTTCTCCACCATGCAAGATTTGGAGTAACAGTACTCTAACTGACATCTGAATTTATTGCAGCAAGTATCTTGGTAAACAGTCCCGAATTTTAGAAGTATAAACAGTCCGAATTCTTCATCTCCTATTGATGTTTGATGAGGGTCTGATAATGGAACAATGATGAGGTTCATGGTGCTTGAAGTTTGGTGACATACATACCTATGTTTGAACAGCTTGTGAAGTATAGCAGCAGCTATAATACAATGACATAAAGCAAGGTCTTATATAGTAAGGTCTTCAATGACAGACTGAAACAGCCCAGGTATGATGTCTGGAAGCCTTAAATGCACAGCTTATGAAGGTATGTTAACATGCACAAGGACAATGGTGAAACATGCCCACTATAGAAGATGATGTGTGCACAGTATCACACCCTTTTGTGGATGACTGTTTTGGCCAACAAATGAACCAGCAAACAGTGGACTTCTCCTCAGCATACAGTTTTGTCACCCTTTTTGACAGACATCAAGAACATACACAGTCAAGCTTGGAAGCTACTATAATGTACACACAGTTCAAGGTCAAGTGCATACACCAGTGATGATGCACTCCTAAAAGATGCAGACCTTGATGTGATGATCAAAGTTTAAATGATGATAGCAGACCTTCATAAGTTGACTAAAGATAAGAAGAGAAAGTTCAGGTTTGAACTGAGGTAAGTGAAAGATAAAGGTATATGTCCTAGCAAGAGAAGGAAACTCAGACTTGGCATTCTTCAAGTGCATCCAAGGTATGTAACTCTAGAGTTGACTGATATTGAGTTAGAAATGAGTTATGTCTGGCAGCATAAAGTCTGAAGTTATCTACAGTCAAGGTATGAGTTTTGACATGCACTACTTGCTAAGCATAAGAGCAGACTAGATGTGATTGGCATGATCCTTGAGCAGTAGAGCAGATGATCCGTATGAGCAACTGTTGATGAGCCGATTGGCCAACAGTTTTGGACCAGCAGAGTTGATGTGTGCTGAGCAGAGATGATGAGCAGCGTTGATGATGACCAGCAGCAAAGATTGACCAGCAGTGATGAATAGTGTTGACCAGCAGAAGATAAACAGAGAAGATTGAGAAGACTATTGCAGCAGTGTTGAGCAGATTGACAAACAGATGATGATGAGCAGAGATGGTCGCGAAGCAGATTGATGACAATCTATGATTGGCATCAAGTTTGCAAGTACTGACTTGCACTTGAGGATTGAACTCCTCAAACCATTCTTAGTTGGAGCTAAGAAAACCAAGCTGAGTCCTGTTTCAGAGTTGGTGCTCTTCTTATCAGTTGGTGTTGATTATAATCGAGAAGATTGTTGTCTTCCAGTGTAAATAAATAAAGATCAAATGACAAATATTCTTGTGTCTTGCCTCTTGATGTGATGCTTATGATTTATGGTTGATGCACATGATTATGTGATTAATGCTTGATGATTAAAAGAAGGTAAGAAGTTTATAATTGCTCTCACATTGATTCACCTCCCCCTCTCAATGTGGCCATTGTGTCCAACACATTTTTCATATAGTATATATTTTAATATATTTTGATATAAATTATGGTATCATTATCTTTCTTTTTCCTGATAAATAAAATTGTAACCATTCCATTAATCCTAATAAAGGGATTACACTTCTTAATGCCCATTAGCCTAACTGCTCAAATCATCAGACTAACTCCAAACACATGAAATAGTACCCACATAAAAACAGTCTAAAGCTACGTTCTTGGAAGCGAGGAGCGAGAGCAGAGTCAAAAGCAAAATTTTCAAAAGCTCTTGTTTCGAGAGCATTTCGTGAGCGCTTTTAATATAGTATATATTTCAATATATTTTGATGGATTTATATATAAAAACACGTAAGATGTCGAATCCGCTATAGAAAACATGGATTAAACCATATGACATCAATCATTTAGTAGTTATAACTTATAACATATGACATCAAATAATCAACCATAACAGCTTTTATAGGAGAGGAAGGGAGCGTCTTAGGAGAGAGCTCCCGAAGAGAGCGAGCTTCGAGAGCGAGAGAGAGGGGGGTGCTCCCCCATAACATAGGTCTAAAGTCATAGTCAAGATAAATATATACATCAACATCCCCTGAAATTCTAAAATCTTTAAATCACCAATCATTAGAGGCTTTCCTGAAATATAAGGATTATAGGCATATGATCCTAGGGGATAAAATTTCCTCTTCACCACCCCTGTTAACTATGAATAATAGTGACATTGGAGCCCTGAAGAAATCCTACTTGCACAATTGATCTGCTTCATGGTTAAATTCTCTATTGATATGCATAAAGATGATGGTTGTAAATGATTTTTTTACCTCCTCTGTGAGTTGAAGGATGCCATGTAGTGAAACATCTCTAAGCTTTTTTATTTTCCATCTACTCAAAAACCAATTTGGATTCTATGGATTGTAACCTCATTTATTCCCTGCTCTTTTGCAATGTTCACATATATGGGAGAAACCTTGGCTTTTGCTTTATTATTAGTCCCCGTTCCTAAATCACATTAAAATAGGATACTGTGGCGTAATAGATGTGAAGGATCCCTCCTGTTGGACACAGTGACAAACTGAGAGGGTGGGGGGGTGAATCAGTGTGGTAGCAACTTCAGCAATTTTCACTTTTAAACAATGTTAGGAAGAGTTCATCATTAGCATTACACTACCAAGTACATCATCATGTCATCAACTAATCAACACGGGTCATATATCTACATAATACACATCACCAAGCATGTATACTAAACTTTATTTATAATTTCATATGAAATACAATGGAAGACTTCAATTTGTGTGATTACATCAGCACCAACTTACTAAAGAGCACCAACTCTAACAACAATGCCCAGCTTGGCTTTTTTAGCTCCAACTAAGAAGAGGTGCAAGACCCAGCTTGCAATCACTTAGAAAATCTTTTATACAACTTTGTCCATTCAACCAACTCAATCAACTATTGTTCGCCATCAACTTTCTCTGTTGCACAAGAATCTTCAAGTCATCAGTAAATCTGTACATATGTTAAGTCATCAAAGGTACTGCATTTGCTATGTAGGACTGCTCATGTCAACAAAAGTCTGTTCTTGTCAAGTCGTGCTCATATGTTGCTCATGCTAACCTATCAGAGGTTTGTTCAAGTCATCAAGGGTCTGCTCATGTCCATCAAAAGTCTTCTCATCAAAGGTTTGCTGATAACATCAAGTTAGCAAAAGATTTGCACAGTACAATGTTGCTCATGTCAAGTTATCAAAGTTTTGTCCATACACACTGCTAATGCCCAGATACTGCTAAGTCATCAAGGGTCTGCTCAAGTCCACTTCAAATTCCAACTAATCACAATCTTGGCTTAGAATACAATCAACAAGGCTAATTAACAAGTGTCATCAGGGCTTGTGCTTGCTTAAGGTCAGAAATATTGTCATCAATAGTTCTGATCTTTCAAGCTTCCAATTCAACCTTCTGCTACTGTCATAATGTTGTTACAGTCAGATCAATCTATGTTTGTGTTGTCGCAAATCACCGTCAAGAAAGTCTGCAATCACTGTCAAGTATGTCTGCTATCACTATCAAGTTTGTAGCCACCAGTTATATCAGAGTTGTCATGAGACAATCACATCATTGTTATGTCAAAGGCCACTTCATAGGTTGTTTCTATCAATTAACTGTCATTATAAGTTTATCTGTGTTTTCTTCTCAGTAACTGTCAATTTTTTTAGTCTTGGAAACATCTCTTAAACAGTCCTGAAGACTGCCAAAATGAACCTTAACCAATTCTTTAAGAACAGCCCCAAAACAGTTCATAAAGTATATAAAAAGCCCTCAAAATAGTCATGAAATTTCCTTGAAACCTGTGCAAAAACCCAGTCACTAAAGGACTTCAAAGATGTGCCAAGCAATCCCAAAACATGCAAAAAATTGTCACCAAGTAGGCTCTTCAAATCTGCTCTAAATAGCTACACAAGAAAGGCTCAAACCCCATAACAAATCTCAGACAAGTGCCTTCAAACCTCACCTTCCTTGGCCTTCATCTTGCTGCCCTAAGACCTGCAATTTCACCCTGCTCCAACTGTTCCTTCGCTGCCTCGGTGATCCGAAATTTCAGACATATATCTCTCCCTTTCTGCGTTTATTTTGAATGAGAACAGGACCTGCTATATATATACACATTTTTCCAAAAATGAATTACTGGGCCAACATGCAATAAATAATTAAATTCTGTTTTGTTTGGTTGGCTGACCCAAAAAGGTGGGATACACCAACTTTAGAAGTTCATATCTCTTCAACCGTAAGGAGTTAGTAGATGCTCCACATATCACCGAAAAGGGCTTGACGAGGACTATCTCCCTATGATGGGCTTATTTGCAATTTCTTGGTCCATTACCCTTAAATTCTTCAAATTGTACAGGACATCAAAGACCCCACACCTAAGTTTTCAAGGTCTTCTTCAACATATCAAGACATGTCCATGGGCTCCACCTCCATCAACATTCCAATAGCCATCTAACCACAAGAAGGACCATACATCATCATCAACAAGCTACCAAGTGTGTGGGTTCAAGACCCAAGGCACCACATGCAAGGGTTTTAATGACTCTTTCAAAGATATCATATAATATTTAAACAAGATGCTTTCCATGGACTTCAAGCCCATCACATAGGACTCCATTATCAAGTACAAAGGTACATTCAAGCTCTATCATGATCATATAATGTCCAAGATCCATCATACCACCATGTATGTGGGTGCAAAACCTTCTCATGCATTATGACCATCTCCAAGAGTTCCATGACCCCATCAAGGGTTATAGGGGCATCAAGGTCTTCATCAAGTGCAAGCAGTGAGCTCCACGAACATCAGATGGCACATACCAAGTATGTGGGCCACAGAATGGGTCATTTGGACCACCTAGTGCTCCAAGGCACACACCAACTGTGAGTGGTCTCCAATGCCCAAACAAACATGTCATGCTTGCCATGTCATCAACCTTTATCACTCCTTTGTCATTAATGGCTTGTCATCAATGACAACCATGCTCAACACCTCCTTCCCTACACAAATTTGGATTCACATTTGTTTCCCAGTCAATGAAACCATAAGGCCTGGAAAAGTCAATTTTAGGGGAGTCATTTATATCATGCTTGATGTTCTTTTTGGTTTTCTGGAAACTCAAATAAGCCCCAATGTTATGTTAAAAAGTGGCAACAAGGAAGGTCTTCTATCATTTGCATGTGTCTTTGCTTGATGGAAGACATAAAACAAGAAGCCAAGTTGATCATTGCCTTTATCCAAAGTTTATATTTAGTAAAAGTGCATTATGTGATCTAATTTTAATTTGACTTAATGGAGTCACTTTTATAAAGCTCAAGTGAAAAATAATTGAAGTGATGGCTAATCTAATCTTGGCCATTGATCTCACTGGGAGGATCTCATCCATTGATTCATAGTGAAATTTAGGGTTTTCGCTTGGCCATTGAGTTAAAAGGAGATTGATTTGGTAGAGAAGAGACACACACAGTTGCTTTGACACACACATTGTCAGAGAGAGATTTCTTGCTCATAGCCATCAGTCGGAGAGTGAGAGAGAAAGTTTGCAGGAGAAGTTTTGCAGAGTGTGAGACTGAAGAACTTTTTTTTGGTGATTAACAGGGAAGCTCAAGCAAATCGTGGAGGGGCCATATAAGCTGACGCAGGAGGCTGTACGATCTTACGCAAGGGCCGTACACAGCTGACGTAGGCGACCATCCACGCTGACACAGGGGCCATACGTTGACGCAGAGGGGTCGTATGCGGACGCGGGGTCGTATATGCTAACGCAGGGGGCGTTCAATCTTGTTGGGGTTTCTCAGTGAGTTTCGGTTGTACAATTTTTCCAAGTTGGGTAAAATCGATTTCTGGATTGTACTATTCTATATTTTACTAAGAAAAATATCTCCTTAGACTGCTCCACCGGTTTTCCCATCTTGAGTCTTTCCTGGGGTTTTACCCGAAAATATTGGTCTCTCTATTAATGTGATTGTTGTTCTATTTTTCTCAGTATATATTTTCCGCTGCAATATTTGTGAAGAAATTCATTTGTGGTTGCCAGTAATTCGTTCGGGA
>LPNX010397954.1:1027648-1048645 GCA_001517045.1 Pseudotsuga menziesii
AGTATTGAATAAATCAAGAGCAGGTCTATTGAAGACACAAACCTAGGGTTTCAAATCTAGGGTTTGACAGGTAAACTTCATTATGGTCGTACAGTTGAGAGTTGAGGATAGACTCCAGGGGGCTCAAAACTTTCCTACATGGAAAGAGAGGATCATGAGGATCCTAGATGTTAGTGATATAGAGGAGCACATTGATTCCAAGGTGGTTGTGCCCACAAATCCGATAGAGTTAACTAGATGGAAGAAGGTGGATTCTAGGGCCATGTTGATTATCTTGGATGGGGTGAAGGATCACATAGTCTTTCATCTTTTTGGGAAGAAAACTACATTAGACATGTGGACGGCTCTGGAAAGCCTTTACCAAAGTAAGAACGAGGACCAGAAGATGGTGCTACAAGAGAGGTTGTGAAGCACCAAGATGGCCAAGGGTGAAGGAGTAGTACCTTATGTCACAAGGCTCACACAGATCAGGGATGAACTTGGAGCAATGGGCTCTAAGACTGAAAATGAGGACCTAGTTCGAATATCCCTCGATGGCTTTTCTAAGCCATGGGATGTCTTTGTCAAAGGCGTGGTGGCTAGGGAGAAGCTCCCTAATTGGCAGAGATTGTGGGATGACTTTGTGCAGGAGGAGATCCTTATGCGTCAAGGTTCAAGTTCATCCGGTAGTACCCCATAGATCGTGGATGAAGAGGCTCTATCCCTAGCAGACAAGGGCAAGGGCAAGGGCAAGGCAAAGAAGAAGAAGGGAGGAAGATTCTGTTGATGTATTTGTAACTTCAGAATGTATTCACTTGTATATCTTATGTCTTGTACCCCGATGTTTATTCCGAGAAGTGTCTGTAATGTATTTGAGTCATGTCATGCCTCGATGTTCCTATCGGGAGGTTCTATAATGTAAACAAGTCATGTCAAGTCATTGTGGGTAACCCTCCTATTGTTCAAGGTTTAAAGTTCCCGCAGTTCCGAGGCACAAGGGTTATTAGACTCTCCTAGAGAAGTTGGCCCTAGTGAGTCATTGTCAAGTCGGGAATTAGTATAAATAGAGAGTGAGCCTCTCTATTTATCACACTCACTCACACTCAGTTATAGCGCATAGCTGAGAAAGAATAAGTTGTTGGGGCTAGAAAGAAAGAGGCTAATGCTGTTGGGATATCATCTTATTGTTTTTGGGGCTTTGCTATTTGGTGCTGATTCTATTTCTAAGGAAGTTGCGCGGTTTTCTCCTTTATGGTTTCCTTGAGAAAAATCTTTGTGTTCATTGTCTTATGTGTTTGATTGTTGTGCTTGTTATTCTCTCAGTTAAGATCCTAAGTTAATGCTAGCTTAAATGATAAAAATCTAACATGGTATCAGAGCTAACCTGAGAAGAAGACACTGTGCAGCTGCAAAACCTAGGGCTTCCTACTTTTTGGATTTCTCTCCACAGATTTTCAGCAAAAGAAGGTTGGACTGACTCTCCTCCCCAGGGCGCATCTTTCTGTCGAAGCAGAATCTGATTCTGAGCATTTTCAGTTTTTGACCCAACACTAGTGCCGAAAATTAGGGCTTTCCACAGAAGTGGAATTTTTGAGTCAGCCCAGGCCTGGATTGATCTCCTCCTCAAAATCGAAGTTTAGAGATCAAGATCAAAGCATTTGGTTGGACAAAACTCCAGGAAAGTCAAACCCTAATCTGCTCCTGAAGCAACACTGCAGAAATTCAGCTCCAGATCCAGATCCAACATCTTAACCTGGTAAGATCTAAATCTTTTGTATTTCCATTTGAGGTTCTCAGTTAAGATGTCTCATCATACCAAGCTTAATGAAAAGCTTAAGGGAGCTGATAACTTCCGAGCTTCGAAGTATAGGATCCCCTGGTCCTGGAAGAAAATGAGTTGGACCCCTACATCAATGAGGAGATTCCAATACCAGAGGGAGATGAGGCTAAGTCCTTACACAAGAAGAAGTTGGTTATGGCTAAGAGGATTATTGCTAATTCAATTAAGGATCACCTCATACCACAGGTGTCCTCTCTAAAGACACCCAAAGCTATGTTTGATGCCCTAACCAAACTATTTGAAGGAAATAACATAAACCGGAAGATGACCTTGAGGAACCAATTGAAGAATGTGAAGATCCAGAATGGGGAGACCATACAGTCATACTTCGCTAGGGTCTCCCAGATCAAAGAACCAATGTTACAAATATCGTGTCGACGAATATATCGCCGAGGGTCCAAAAAGAAATTATCGGATTTATCGGCAAAAATGTCGACAAACATCAGCAATATATCGACAAACTTAAAAAATACAAAAATAATTTTTTTTTTCAATTTTCTAGAATCTAAACTTCTAAAGCAACAAGAACATCAAATAAACCTAAGTTATACAAATCCACCTTATTTTTAAAAAGCCAGGATCTACAACGAGGAAATGACAAGTACAAATAATAAATATAATTTTTAAAAATTCTAAAATTAAAACTTACATAAAAATTAAAAACTATATACATTTTTAAATATAATGATGACTTTTATTAAATAATGTTTAGTGACACCACTATCAAGCTTTAAGGCAATGAAACATGACAAAAAATTAATCCATATGTTAGATTTTATTATTTTAATAACATAAACATTATATAAATATAAATAAACTATAATTTATAATTTTAATAAATAAATTATAATACCAAAATTATAAAAGCTTTAATAACCTTAACTTAACTTTAAAATATAACTTTTTAACTTTCAGATATAATTTGAATATAACTTTCAACTTTAATTTTCAAATATACAACTCCTTAATGTATAATATATAAATTTTTAAATATATAACTTTTAACTATAACACCTTTAACTTTGAGATATATAACTTTTACATCCTTAATGTATAATATTTAAAATTTTAAATATACAACTTTCAACTTTAATGTATAATATATAAATTTTTAAATAAATAATTTATAAAGACTTAAGTTATAAATTATTTTTGAAGGGCTCGACTTGTTGACTAGACACATTGGTGGTTTCCATCCCCGCTATTATCCCTCCTTTATACCCCGCATTCCGTTTAATATGCACCAGACACCATTGGCAGATAAAGATACCGCTACAGAACCTTTGGAATTGGGAATTACTACCTAGTGGCTGGAAGGAATGAAGATTTAATACATATGGTTCATAGGTACCACCTCTCTGTCGGATGAGTTGCTGTAGCCATGTGGTAACTCTTTTCATTTGGACTATAAATAAAAAATAAGGGGGGGTCAATGTGAAGAGATATCTCTACGGGCAGCGTGCCAGTTCTTTATTTGTAAGGCTCACAACAAGCAAACAGGGTCTGTTGGCGCACCATGCAGTAAAGGCAGCAAGATTTGGGAGGCGATCCATTCCCCAATGTAAGAGATCGCTTTAGTTTACTTTGTTCTTCCTCCTATTTAGTAAGCTTCGCAAATCCATGCCCGAGGGCCAGCGGATCCGGTGACAGACAAAAAACCAAAAAAAAACCGAGTGTTTCGTTGACCCCGACGCCCTTGTTTGATTGACTCTCGATTTTTACTAAAAAACCCCGATTTTAACACGTTTTTTTTCCTTTAAATATCGCCGAAAAAATCGCAGCGATGTTTCCCGATAATATCGCCGAGGAGGAGAAGTCGCGATATATCGCGATGTTGCCGAGAAATCGGCGATTTTTGTAACACTGCAAAGAACAACTTGAAGCAGTAGATGAAGAAGTGGAGAATGCAAATATTGTAACGACCACCTTGAATGGTCTCCCTAGGACATGGGACTCTTTCATTCAAGGGATCTGTGCTAGAAAGACGTTAGTCAAGTTCAACATACTATGGGAAGAATGCTCTCAAGAAGAAGCTTGGATAGCAGTTCGAGAAGAAAAGATGGGAAGTGAAGATCAAGCTCTCACAGTACAATCCAAGAAAACCAGATCTAGCCACCACAGAGGTAAGTACTCTCATCAAAGGAATAACTTTAGAAAGCCTAGAGATAGGTCTAAGTTCATTTGCTATACATGTGATGAAAGATGACACTTTGTTAGAGATTGTCCTAAAAACAAAAGTAGCTCTCACAAGAAGAAGGAAAACAAGAGAAGACATCATGCTCATGGTGCAGAGGATGATGAACCTTCCACAAAGAGAAACAGACAAGACAGTGATGATTCTTCAAGTGATGAAGAATATGTTCTGATTTCTGCTCTCACGGGAACTATCACACATGGCAGCAATGATTGGCTTATAGACAGTGGTGCTTCCAAACATATGACAGGATTCAAGGAATCCTTTGTGAAACTATCTGAACATGAATCACCTCACAAGGTGAAACTCGAAGATGACTACCGGTATCCAATCAAAGGTAGTGGTGAATCCTCATACAAGCTAGACTCTGGAAATTCTATCAAGATGAAAGATGTATTGTTTGTACCTGGACTAAAGAAGAACCTCCTCTCCATATCTGCATTGGATGCAAAAGGAATGAGAGTTGCATTTGTAGATGGCCAAGTCCTCATGTGGCCAAAGGGAAAGTATTTCGATGATGCAGTAGTGATTGGGGAACAAGAAGGAGGACTATACAAATTGAAGGGCCAACCAGAACAAGCTTTGGTTCATGACTCGGTAGAACCAAATGAGCTTTGGCATAGAAGGCTTGCACATGTGCATTACAGAGCACTACCACTTGCAAGCAAAGCTGTTGAAAGTCTCCCAGAAATGCAGACAAAACATGAAAGTGTATGCAAAGGATGTGCGAAAGGGAAGAACACAAAGAAGACATTTCCACGTAGCGAGAGCAAGGCAAAAGGAATCTTGGAAATCATCCCCACTCCGATGTATGCGGTCCAATGTCATCCAGTTCACTAAGCGGGCATGTATACTATGTTTCTTTTATTGATGATTTTTCTAGAAAGGCATGGATATACTTTATGAAGAACAAAGATGAAGTATTCAGCAAGTTCAAGGAATTCAAAGCCTTGATCGAGAATCACACAGAAAAGAAGATCAAGACCTTTTGATCAGATAATGGCGGAGAATTCACATCAAATGAATTCAAAGAGCTATGCAAAGACTCAGGGATTAAGAGGGAGTTATCCACTCCATATAATCCACAACATAATGGGATTGCAGAAAGAAAGAATAGAATGATCATGGAAGTAGCAAGGGCCATGCTTCATGATCAAGATCTTCCCATGCATCTATGCGCAGAAGCTGCCAGAATAGCGATGTATGTACAGAACCATACTCCACACAGAGTACTCGAGAACAAGACACCTGAAGAAGTCTTCTCCGGCAAGAAACCAGAAGTCAGCCATCTCAGAATATTCGGTTGTCCTGTATACATACACATTCTGAAAGAAAAGAGGACGAAGTTAGATCCTTCAGGAAAGAAGGGTATATTTGTGGGATACTCTGAAAGCTCGAAGGCTTACAGAATATACTTCCCAGGGTTCAAGAAGATCGACATCAGCATAGATGTAACATTTGACGAAGATTTAGCCGACATCAAATCAAGGAAGAGACCGACTGAAGAACCTGAAGAAACAAAAGCACCCAGAATTCATGATACAACCATGAACAAAGAAATTCAAGAAGAAAATCGAGAATTAAAAGAACCTCAAGAACCTGTAGATCCACCTCAAGAGAAGAATCCTCACAAGAGGAAACCTGCTTGGGTACGTGAAATTATCCAAGGTATGGAGCTTCAGAAGAAACACATAGAGGAAGAAAGAGAACTAGGTCCTGCTCCAGTTATGTAGCCTTGTTATGTGACATTATTGATAAGGAACCTTCCAACTATGAAGAAGCGACAGAAAGAAAAGAATGGAAGGAGGCTATGATCGAAGAGTATCAATTGATCATGAAGAATGATGTTTGGGATGTTGTCCCAAGACTAGAAGGGAAATCCATTGTAACTTCCAAATGGATCTACAAAATCAAGCATGCTGCAGATGGCAACATAGAGAAATATAAAAGAAGATTCTTGGCTCTTGGTTTCTCCCAAAAAGAAGGAATAGATTATGAAGAAACTTTTGCACCTGTAGCCAGATGCACTTCCATCAGATCAGTACTTGCTCTAGCTGCAGTGATGAAATGGAAGATACACCAGATGGATGTCAAGACTGCTTTCTTGAATGGTGTAGTAGAAGAGGAATTGTATGTGGAGCAGCCACTCGGTTTTGAGACACATGACAGGGAGTCTCATGTGTGTAGATTGAAGAAAGCCTTGTACGGTTTGAAACAGGCACCCAGGACATGGTACGGCAGAATTGATGGCTTTCTATCTAGTTTGGGCTTTACCAAGAGTAAAGTAGATTCCAACCTTTACTACAAGGTTGAAGATGGCAATCCAGTGATACTCCTACTGTATGTGGATGATCTGTTTGTAATAGGTATGGATGGGTTGATCGTTGATACGAAGAGGAAACTTGCTGTCGAGTTTGAAATGAAAGACTTGGGTATGATGCACTATTTCTTAGGCATGGAGGTGTGGCAGAATGCGAATGTAATCTTCCTTGGACAAGGAAAGTATGCAGTAGAGATTCGGGATGATGGACTGCAAGGCCATAACCATACCTATGGCATCGAACCTGAAGCTATTGAGTGATGCTTCATCAAAAGCGGTTGATGCTACGATGTATTGTCAGATGATTGGGTCCTTGATGTACCTGACGAACGCGAGACCAAATATTTGCTTTGCTGTGAACACCTTGAGCTAGTTCCTAACAGATCCGAGACATGTTCACTTGATTGCTGCAAAGCATATTCTGAGGTACCTAAAGGGTACAGTTGATTATGGGCTCAAGTACGAGGCAAATCAGAAGATTAACCTGGAGGGTTATGTTGATTCAGATTGGGGAGGCAGTGCCATCGATAGCAAGAGCACTTCAGGATGCTGCTTCAGTATGGGATCATGTGTGATCTCTTGGTTTAGCAGGAAGCAGTCTTGTGTAGCATTGAGTACAACTGAAGCAGAATATGTCGCAACTTGTTCAGCTAGTTGCGAGGCAGTGTGGTTGAGAAAGCTACTGTCTGATTTATTTGATCTCCGGTTGGATGCTACTTGTACATATTGTGACAACCAGAGTTGTGTGAAGTTGCCAAAGAACCCAGTGTTCCATGACGAGTCGAAGCATATTGAGATAAAGTATCACTATATCAGGGATATGGTGCAAAGAGGAGTAGTGAAGCTTCAGTATGTTGCGACGGATGAACAGATAGCTGATGTGTTGACGAAGCTATATGGCACTAATGACAGAGTTGATTAACTATTAGCCTTCTAGTTTCGAGGAGATTGCACAACATGATGTGTGGCAAGGGGCTATGGTTGAGGAGTATGACTCCATTATGAAAAACTAGGCGTGGGATGTTGTGCCGAGGCCAGAAGGAAAACGAGTGGTTGGATCCAAGTGGATCTATCAGGTAAAGCATGCAGCAGATGGAAGCATGGAGAAGTACAAGGCGCGCTTCGTGGTAAAGGGGTATTCACAGAAGGAAGGTATTCACTATGAGGAGACCTTCGCTCCTGTCGCCAAATACTCTTCTATTCGGACTATTCTCTGATTAGCAACAGAGATGGGTTGGCACGTTCATCAAATGGACGTGAAGACTGCCTTTCTCAACAGAGTTATTGAGGAGGATGTATTCATTGAGCAACCCGAGGGGTTTGAGGTGGAGAACAGGGAGACGCATGTATGCAGGTTGCAGAGAGTTCTTTATGGGCTCAAGCAAGAACCTCGGGCATGGTACTCGAGGATTGACAGCTATCTATAGGAGATGGGATTCAAGCAAAGTGAGGCAGACCAAAACCTGTACTTCTTGTCAGGTGAGGTTCCTCTCATACTGGTTTTATATGTAGATGATCTCTTTCTTACAAGAGATGAGAGGTTGATCAAGGACTGCAAGTCCAACCTTGCAGTTGAGTTTGAGATGAAATACCTTGGGTTGATACATTACTTCCTAGGTCTAGAGGTTTGGCAGAGAGATGTGTGCTTCTTCATTGGTCAAGGGAAGTATGCAGTAGAGATATTGAGGAGATTCAAGATGGAGGACTGCAGACCCATGTCCACGCCTCTAGTTACCAACTGGAGGAGGATTGATGCATCGAGTTCAAAGGAGTTTGATCCTACTATGTATCGCTAGCTTATTGGATCACTCATGTATCTGGTTAACACATGGCCAGACATTAGCTTTGCAATCAACTCTTTGAGTCTGTTCATGGTGGACCCTCGGAAAGTACATTGGACAGCTGCGAAGCATGTGCTTCACTACATCAGAGGAACGGTGGAGTATGGATTGTTTTATGAGCGCAGTGGGAGTGTACAATTAACAGGCTTCACAAATGTTGATTGGGCAGGATGTGTAGAAGACCAGAAGAGCACTTCAAGTTGTTGCTTCAGCATTGGGTCAAGGGTTGTCTCTTGGTTCAACAAGAAGTAGAAGTCAGTTACATTGAGCTCGACTGAGGCTGAGTACATGGCAATCAGTATGGTAGCATGTGAGGGGATGTGGCTAAGAAAGTTGCTTTCAGGGTTATTTGAGTGTGAGTTGGAGGTTACAGTGGTTCGTTGTGACAATCAGAGTGGCATCAGGCTATCTGAAAATCCAATGTTCCATGATCGGAGAAAGCACATAGACATTCGGTATCATTTCATGAGAGACTGTGTACAAAGAGGAACCATTCGTTTGGAGTACCTTCAGACAGATGAGCAGGTGGTGGACATATTCACCAAGGCATTTTGCAGGCACAACTTTGTGAAGTTCGTAGACAAGTTGGGGTTGCTATTGAATCCCTTCCTCATTGAGAGGAAGTGTTAAAAAGTGGCAACAAGGAAGGTCTTCTATCATTTGCATGTGCCCTTGCTTGATGGAAGACTTAAAACAAGAAGCCAAGTTGATCATTGTCTTTATCCAAAGTTTATACTTAGGAAAAGCGGATTATGTGATATAATTTTAATTTGACTTAATGGAGTCACTTTTATAAAGTTCGAGTGAAAAATAATTGAAATGATGGCTAATCTAGTCTTAGCCATTAATCTCACCAGAGGATCTCATCCATTGATCCATAGTGAGAGTTAGGGTTTTCGCTTGGGCATTGAGTTAAAAGGAGAATGATTTAGTGGAAAGGACACACACAGTTGCTTTAACACACACATTGTCAGAGAGAGATTTATTGCTCATAGATTTCAGCCGGAGAGTGAGAGAAAGTTTGCAGAAGAATTTTTGCAGAGGGTGAGACTGAAGAACTTCTATCCAGAGATTGACAAGGCATCTCAGCAAAATCGCAGAGGGGTCGTACAAGCTGATGTAGGTGATCATATGATCTTACGCAGGTGTCATACATAGCTGACATAGGCGTCCGTACACGCTAACGCAGGGGTCATATGCTGACGCAAGGGTCGTACACTGACACAGAAGGGTCATATGTTGATGTAGAGGGATGTACATGCTAACGCAGGGCCATAGACGCTGAAGTGGGGCCGTACACGTTGACGCAAGGGCTGTACAATCTTGTTGGGGTTTCTTAGTGAGTTTCGGTTGTACGATTTTTCCAGGTTGGGTAAAATCGATTTTTGGATTGTACTGTTCTATATCTTACTAATAAAAGTATCTCCTCAGACTGTTGCACCGGTTTTCCCATCTTGGGTTTTTCCGGGGGTTTTCATACCCGAAAATATTGGTGTCTCTATTGATATGATTGTTGTGCTATTTTTCTCAGTATTTATTTGCTGCTGCAATATTTGTGAAGAAATTCATTTGTGGTTGCCAGTAATTTGTTTGGGATTATATATATACTGTGTAACTCAAGATTGGATTTTAAGGAAATTTACGTGTTAAATTATGCTATGGAGAATATACAAGAGGCAAGAGAGAGAGATTGAAGGAGAAATGTATTATCAATAATGTTCACCAAGTTACATAAAGTGGTGTTGTATATATATCTAGCAAGTTTCGTTATTCCCATTGGGAACTGGCTACCTAATTTAATTAATATCGTAAATACATTAGCATAAGCGTCATTTATTAGTAATTACATGGCTTATTTCCTCTTTATGACATTAATACTTTAGTACATAAATTAAATATTCTTAGATAAAGTAAGCATCACATAAACATTACAATATCTAACATTTTATGAAGTTAGATCAATTAGGTAAACAGTTCCTAACGGGAATAATGGAACTAGTTAGAAATACATACAACACCCCTTTATGTAACTTGGTGAGCATTATTGATAATGCATCACTAGTTCAATCTCTCTCATCTCATGCATATTCTCTATAGCATAACTCAAGAGATTGTGTGTTTGGATCAGATCGGCCATCAAACGAGCCGATTTGACTATTCTCATGTCAAACTCCTAACTTTGAATTGAACCGACGAGTTGACTCACGTGCATGTCTAATTTGGCTATAAACCTCAATATTTCTAGGTTTTTCATCAATTTCTTCAGTTTGTTTAGCTAACTTCTCCTTTGCCAGGTTAGGGACAGTGACAAATATTGATCAATAGTGACCAACAGGGCTACAGGAGGGAGAAAGCATCCATCTAAAGCCACCCACCAACATTGTTGGACAACTAGGGCATCAAAAAGAATAGGCTTCTACATAACTAGTGACTTACAACCTATTTTAGGTTCTTTTCTTCCTTTGTAGGTGCTCTTACAGGCTAAGTAATAAGACATGCCCCCCAGGGGCCAACTGTCTATATCCCACGTGTTGGACATGAATACATGTCCGACACTTGTCTTGTCACAATACATGTGCCCAAATCGTGTCTCGTGTGTCCAACACGTGTGGCATAATGTAATATCCTGAATCCCGATATTTTCTATTTCTATGCAAATATACTGATACAACCGGGCATGCAAACTGCCATGCAAAAATCCCTATTTTATAGCAAAAATTGGGGTTAGGGTTTGTGAGATAGAATGAACACTTACCACTGATAAGCTGGCTGGACTGCTCCTGAAAGAGTATGCAAGCATCAAGAACTGAATCGAAGATGGACTGATATATTCTGCTTCTGGTGAAACCCCAACAACGAGAACCTAGGTCAGATAAGGGTGATGTTTTCAGTGAAGGAGATGTCCGATGGGGCTGCTGATTTGCAGGACTGATAGCCTTCCCGTGTCGGAGAGAATGCCTGGTACATGCGGAGTTTCGGAGGTCTCTAGGCAAGCTAGCAAATTGTTCTAGAGAGACAGCTACTCACGCCCCCCTGATCTCGAAATAGCTGATAACTGCTCCAGATGAGCATGGTCGGATCTTATAATCACCGGGTACTGAAGTAAGATGCCGATGATGAGAATGGTGCCTGAGTTTTGGAGTAAAACTGAGATCTGAAGACCCAGCAACTGATTAGGGCTTTCTGGTTGAAAACCCCCTTTTACGGCTGCACACGTGTCCCTGCAACAATCTACACCGTATACTGGATAACTATGAATGAATGTAAGAGCAAATGGTGAACCTGTATGGCTTACCCTGAATGAGACTAGGGTAGATATTTCACTGCCGAAACCCCGCTAGTTGAAGACGTCGTCTCCAACCCCAACTGCTGTGCTGCTATTCAAGAGCTCCCAAAATAATCATCATCAAAAGTGAAGTCTCCTTTCGCTTTATCCTCCTTTTATAACTTTCAACTGCGAAAACCCTAATCTTTGACCTAATTAGGTCAATTTATCTTCTAATTTGCAGTAGACTTGCATGCATGCGCTTGGACACTTAAATGAGTGCATGCATCATTAAATAATGCTTGGATGGCATGCACGAAGGTAGCCTTTGGCCTCGATGGCCCTTCTTGACCTAATGATGATGCCCTAGATTTTCTATGGATGGCATCAGTCCTTAGATGATTCCCTAACTGTCATTAACCGCTCGAACCCACAGGAATCACATAGGTTAGCGGTTTTGGGCCTCAAGGCCTAATCGAAAGAGGACATTACAGTCCTCCCCGCTTGAGATTGCTTGTCCTCAAGCAACTGCAAACTGGGATGCTGCAATACCTGTTCACCTTCCCAGGTGGCATCCTCTGGCAATAGTTCTTTCCACGGAACCAAGTACTCTCTGATTACCCTGTTCTTGAGCTTCCTTTCTCTAATCTGTATGATCCGTTCGGGAATTAGTATCAGCAGTCCCTCATCATCTAAAGGAAGTAACTCTGTAGATGGAGCAATGTGTTGCCCAAGGGTCTTCTTTAGGTTAGACACATGGAACACATTGTGAATTTTACTTTCTTGTGGAAGTTCTAGTTCATATGCCACCTCTTCCACCTTCCTGATTATTCTGTAGGGTCCATAGAAGCGAGGTTTTAACTTTTTTGCTCCTTTCTTCTTAAGCGAAGACTGCCTGTAAGGTTGGAGCCTTAAGTATACCAAATCCCCTACGTCAAAGCTTCGCTCAACCCTGTGTTTGTCGGCATACAACTTCTGTTGATTCTGGGTTGTTTGTAAGTTTTCCTTCAAGATTTTCAGAATGTCTTGACTGTCCTGTATCCAATCCTTAGCCTTAGGAGCCCTACTATCTCCAAATGCCAAATCTGCATAGTCCAAGGCCTCGTAACCATATAATGCCTTAAAAGGAGTAATCCTAATAGACATATGATAGGTAGTATTGTAGCAATACTCCCCTAGGTGTAGCCATTTGATCCAAGTTCGCTGCTGCCCTGCTACATAGTTCCTTAAATATCCTTCGATCCACTTGTTGACTATTTCAGTTTGTCCATCGCTCTGGGGATGATAACTCGTACTTGTAGCCAGTTCAGTCCCCACTAATCTGAATAGTTCCTTCCAGAAGGCACCTGTGAATCTGCTATCTCGATCACTGACAATGGCCTTAGGTAACCCGTGTAACCTGAAGACCTCCCTGAAGAATAACTCAGCTACTTGAGCTGCCGAGTAGTCTGATGATATTGAAAAGAAATGTGCAAACTTGGTCAGTCTGTCAACTACTACATATAAACAATCTCGCCCTTGGACCTTGGGCGATCCTGTAATAAAGTCCATGGAGATGCTTTCCCACTTCTGTTCTGGAATCGGTAGTGGCTGAAGTAACCCTATTGGATGGATGTTCTCAATCTTGTTCTGCTGACAGATGCTACATTCTCGTACATGCTGCATAATTTCCCCCTTCAGGCCCTTCCATGAGAACCTCTCTTGGATCTGCTTGTAGGTCTTCAAGAAACCTTGATGCCCTGATAAAGGAGAATCATGTGCTGCCTGAATGATATTTTTCCTCGATGTGGATTCTGGGACGAGGTATATCCTGTTCTTGTAATAGATGATGTCATCAACAATCCTGTACCTGTCATCCTGAATTTGTCCATCCAATAATTTGCAAGCGAATTTATTTTTGGAGTACTCTACTAAGAGAAGTGCCCCTCCAATCTGTGGATATACTACTGAGAGATAATGAGGCGGGACGCCTAGATAATGCATTAGCTACTACATTATTCTTACCTTTTACATACTCGATCTCGAAATCATAGGCTTGTACTTTGCTGACCCATTTCTGCTGTCGCTCATTCAGTTCCTTCTGCTCCAGGAAATACTTGAGGCTGTTATGATAGGTTTTGATTTTGAACTTACTGCCCACCAGATACTGCTTGAATTTTGTGAGAGCATGTAAGATGGCTAGCATCTCTTTGTCATATATGGAGTAGTGGCGCTCGTAGTTCTCCAGTTTACGGCTCTCAAATGCAATAGCGTGATGGTTTTGCATCAACACTGCTCCTAACCCTTCCCTTGAGGCATCACATTCTACTACGAAGGGTTGTGAGAAGTCTGGTAATGTTAAAACTGGACAGGTACTCATAATAACCTTCATCTCCTCGAAAGTTTTCTGTGCTAAGTCTGTCCAAGTGAACGCTCCCTTCTTTGTGAGATTTGTGAGGGGTGCTGTAAATTGGGAGAATCCCTTCATGTACCGTTGGTAATAAGTGCACAGACCCAAGAAACCTCTCAATTCTGTAACTATTTTTCGCGCGGACCAATCTCTGATAGCTCGGATTTTCTCCATATCAACCTGTACTCCTTCTGCATTGATTATGTGTCCTAAGTACAACATTTCCTTCATGCCAAACTCACACTTGGACATTTTCGCATAAAGCGAATGTTCTTCTAAAATGCTCAATACTTCGTCCAGGTGTTTCAGATGCTCTTCCCATGTTTTCCTGTAAATTAAGATGTCATCAAAGAATACTAGCAAAAACTTACGTAGCTGTGCTCTAAAGGTGTGGTTCATGCATGACTGAAAAGTGGCTGGAGAATTGGTAAGTCCAAAAGGCATGACCAAAAACTCATAGTGACCATAGTGACAGCGAAAAGCGGTTTTGGAGATGTCTTGGTCCCTTACCCTGATCTGATAGTATCCCGAGCGAAGATCAATCTTGGAGAAGTATTTAGCTCCCTAAAGCTCATCCATGAGTTCGTCAATTCTGGAGATGGGATACCTGTTCTTAATGGTCTTTTTGTTGAGTGCTCGATAATCGATGCACATTCGCAGTGTACCATCCTTCTTCTTGACCAATACTACTAAGGATGCGAAGGGGCTAGAACTGGGCCGAATATATCCAAGCTCCAGTAATTCTTTGATTGTTTTCTCAATCTCATCCTTGTATCTTTTGGGATGCCTGTAAGGAGTGGTGATGACTGCTTGTGTCCCCTCCTCTAGCTCAATGATGTGTTCAAAGCCTTGGTCTGGCGGTCTACCTGATGGAAGGTCCCGAAAAACCTTTTCATGTTTCTGTAGCAAGGTTTGAATGTCACTTGGGTGTTGTGTGTTGATCTTTGGGGGCTTCCTAAAGGTGACAAAACATTCTGCAGCCCATTCTATATCATCCTGTCAGAGTACTGCCTCCATTCTCTGTGACGAGACCGGTTTTGGGGGATAAGTATTCATGCCCCTCAAAACTACCCGTTTGCCGTCTGGCCCCTGGAATTCCATTTCCATTGCCCTGTAGTTTGTAGTGTATTTCCCTATAGAATAAAGCCACTGAACACCTAATACTACAAGAGTATCCGATACATCCACTACGTAGAAGGAATCTATCATCTGATAGTTACCTAAGGTGACATTCAATTTTGGAATCCAAGAGTTGCACTCCATGCTAGAGTTCCCGGCTACTGCTACAGTGAATCCTTCAAACTTCTCGGTCTGAATACCTCTCTTGGCTACCCAAGCGGAGTTAATGAAATTGTGGGTTGCTCCCCCATCAACCAATACTCCTACTCTGTGACCCTGTACTACTCCCCTAACCCTGAGAGTATGGAATCTTGGTACTCCAGATAATGTAGCAATGACTCCCTCTGGTGTATCACCCTGGTGTGATTCTTCCTCAGCTGCCCGTAGTTCTTCTGTGGCTTCCTGCTCATAGTCATCCTCATCACTGTCCGAATATACCTCAATGTAGTGAGCCTTCACCTTCCCTGCACACCTGTGTCTTGGTACCCATGGTTCCTGACAAGTGAAGCATAGTTTCTTCCTTCTCAAATCTTTCCTAGTGTCCTCGTCTAACCATGTTTTCTTGGAAACATCCTGCTGGAAAGGTTTCTTGTCCTTGTCCCTAACAGGAAAATTGGTTTTCAGCGGGAACTTGTTTTTGGAGACTGAATCCTGAAGATCTCTGGCTCTGCTAATGGCATCCTGCAGAGTGAGGGGTTTGTAGGCTTTCACCCATCCCCGTAGTGGCTCTGTGAGGGCCTCAGTGAATAACATAGTCAACTTGCTCTCTGATACATCTGTTACCATGACTACTATCCTCTAAAATTCTGAGATGAAGGCTTCTGCACTACAGGTTTGTTTGAGTTGAGCCAACTCCCTGAAATGTATCTTTGGATCCTTCCTGTCAAACCTCTCTATGAGCTTCTGAGTGAACTCACCGTAGGAGTGTATGGTGTTGTGACCCAATGTCACCAATCCGTGGTACCACCACTCATGAGCTTCTCCGTCCAGGTGGAGTGTAGCCAATTTAATGGCATCGGTCTCTGTCATGGGATTGAGTTGGAAATAGGTATCCAACTTTTAAACCCATATCCTCGCTGATCCTCCGCGAGTCCCATCAAAGTTTGGGATGGTCAACCTGTCCAAGGTCTTCTACAACTCATAGTTGTGATTGAAACCCTTGTTGAAATTCCTGGGCCTGTTCCTACTCTTCATGTTGCAGAAATCTGAAAAAGACATGGTAGCATGAAACTCATCTCCTAAGTCTCTATACTCCTGCAAATAAGCCCCAAAAGGCTCGCTAGGTTCTACTTGCATGACGGGACCACCTACTGTATCTGCCAAGAAGTGAGGCATGGTAGGCCTATTGGAAGGTCTCCTATATATGTGCGGAGTATTCTGCATATTAGTGTACGCAACCTTTCCACTGCTGCTTGTAGATCCCCGATCTATCGGTGAGGGAGGTGTATTGTTGGTACCTATTTATGGTTTCGCCGATAATCTGTTGATTGCATTGAGCACATCTTTTTGTCCTTTTGCTAAGTCTTGCAATGTAGATACTAAGTTGCGAAACTCCATCCTATCCTCCTCTTCTCCCGTTCCTTTTCCCCTATCCGAGTGTATACCTGTTTGTTCCATGTCTGAATTGGTATCTTCTAGTTGGATATCCTCAAAGTCCCCTGTGTATCTACTCTTTCTCCTCCTATAGGTTACAAAAGGGTCTCCCTTTGGATTCATCTATGTCTCATTTCTTAAGCCCACAGCTGGCCAAGAAGATAGCTCTGATACCACTGTAATATCCTGAATCCCGATATTTTCTATTTCTATGCAAATATACTGATACAACCGGGCATGCAAACTGCCATGCAAAAATCCCTATTTTATAGCAAAAATTAGGGTTAGGGTTTGTGAGATAGAATGAACACTTACCACTAATAAGCTGGCTGGACTGCTCCTGAAAGAGTATGGAAGCATCAAGAACTGAATAGAAGATGGACTGATATATTCTGCTTCCGATGAAACCCCAACAGCAAGAACCCAGGTTAGATAAGGGTGATGTTTTTAGTGAAGGAGATGTCCGATGGGGCTGCTGATTTGCAGGATTGATAGCCTTCCCGTGCCGGAGAGAATGCCTAGTACATGCGGAGTTTCGGAGGTCTCTAGGCAGGCTAGCGAATTGTTCTAGAGAGACAGCTGCTCACGCCCCCCCTGATCCCGAAATAGCTGATAATTGCTCCGGATGAGCACGGTCGGATCTTATAGACACCGGGTACCGGAGTAAGATGCTGATGATGAGAATGGTGCCTGAGTTTCGGAGTAAAACTGAGATCTGAAGACCCAGCAACTGATTAGGGCTTTCTGGCTGAAAACCCCCTTTTACGGCTGCACACGTGTCCCTGCAACAATCTACACCGTATACTGGATAACTATGAATGAATGTAAGAGCAAATGGTGAACCTGTATGGCTTACCCTGAATGAGACTAGGGCAGATATTTCACTGTCGAAACCCCGCTAGTTGAAGACGCCGTCTCCAACCCCAACTGCTGTGTTGCACGTTGTGCTGCTATTTAAGAGCTCCCAAAATAATAATCATCAAAAGTGAAGTCTCCTTTCGCTTTATCCTCCTTTTATAACTTTCAACTGCGAAAACCTTAATCTTTGACCTAATTAGGTCACTTTATCTTCTAATTTGCAGTTGACTTGCATGCATGCGCCTGGAGACTTAAATGAGTGCATGCATCATTGAATAATGCTTGGATGGCATGCATGAAGGTGGCCTTTGGCCCCAGTGGCCCTTCTTGACCTAATGATGATGCCCTAGATTTTCTATGGATGGCATCAGTCCTTAGATGATTCCCTAACTGTCAGTAACCTCTCGAACCCACAGGAATCACATAGGTTAGCGATTTTGGGCCTCAAGGCCTAATTGAAAGAGGACATTACACATAAAGAGAGACCCATGGGTTTCCTTTGAAGGCAATTTTAATTTCATTTTTTATTTTTTATCTAAGGAACAAAGCTATGAGACAGTTTCTTAGAGCTGGTGAACAATTAGCATGTGCATTTAAAAGAATTTGCAAGTGACTTTGCAGATGAATTAGCAAGAAAAATGTAATGCCCCAACGATAAGCCCCGAGCATGTGTAATGTTGTTATTTGATTATTTGATTATTATCGTGGCACTAGGTGCCTAGACAATGGACTATGGACATTATTATTATTTACCTATAATTAAATAATAGCTCAACATCGACAATTAGGGGGTCTTAGATTCCACATGCGAGGGGTTGGGGGTCTTAGATTCCACAGTACTCTATCTTTCCTATGTTGATATTATTGGACTATGGAGGTCCTATTACACCTAATCGATGCTTTGCATGCATCCATTCACCCATGCACCCATGCACCCATGCAACTATGCAAATGCACCCATGCAACCATGCACCATCCAACCATGCATGATGAGAATATCCCCTACCCAAGTTATCACCAGTTAATCAGAACAAATTTAGGGAGGATTCGATTTACCTTCAGTCATTTGGAGTGATTTGGAGGAATTCGAGCTGTCTCCAGTCAGTTAAAGGGGTTTTGAGTCTAATTCGAGTTTAGGAATGATTTTAAGGAAATGGAATTCGAGTTGCCTCCAGTGCATGAGAGGGATTTTGGGGAGGTTGTGAGTCAACCTTAGTAATTTTAAGTTATCCTCGGTGGCTAAGAGTGGGTTGTCCAGTGGATTCAATTCAATCTAAATGAGTTCGAGTTTCCCTTTGGAAAGCTTGAATAGGTCAGTCAGTGGACTAGAAATGCCTTCAGTGATTCAGAGTTACTCATCAGTGATCTTGAGTCGGTCTCTTGCAAGCAATTTGAATTAGCCTTAATGGATTCGAATTGCTTTTCATTCATTCATTCTTGTAGGAGTTAAGAGGTTGGTCAGTATTGGAGAGCTACTCTCCATTGAATTTGAATAACTTGATTAAATTCATGCATTCCTTCAATCATTAAGGGGAGTGAATTGTTCATGGCATGATTGCTAAGAGCTAGGTAAGCTTGCGATCCTAGGAGCCCATGTATGCTTTGCTATGTGTGTGAACTGTATGCTTGGAGCACAAGGATATTGGTCGTGTTTGGAGTAAGCTTGATCAACTCAGGTATAGTTCCTTGATGGCCACCGGTTGTCCCTGTCCCGGAGCTGCACATAAATCTTGATAGTGAATGGCAATGTCCTGAGGGACCTAGGAGGTGAAGGGATTACCATTGCACCTGGTAGTGGAGTGGATAAATAAATAGGTGGTGAGGGATTGAGTTGTGGCTTCTCAAAACTATTATTTGAGCTAATATTGGGTGTGGTATAGTTTCGTGGATCCACTGCTTGTCTCAATCCTGGACCTGCACATAAATATTTACATTGAATGGTGATGTCCTAAGGGGCCTAGAAGGTGAAGGGGTTACCATTTCACCTGGTAGTGGGGTGGAGGAATAAGTAGATGTAGAGGGGGGAAATCCTATGGAAGAAATCTTAGTTGTGACACTCATGTTGTGGGACTGAGTATTATCCTTGGAGATCGAATTGGAAAAGGAGAGTTCCTTGGCGTGTGGATCCATGACCTCAACTTGGGGGTGGCCTGCTCAAGTAGTATTGGCTTGACAGTTTCTAAGTCTAGGAGGAACATTGACCTATTTATGCTAGTTGCAACGTATATTAAAGCTAAGTATCCTTCACTTATTATTTACTATGTTATTGATGCACATGCACCCGTGGAGGCCGATATATCTTGGTTATATAAAGTTGCATAACGATTTATATGTTCATGTTTAATGGCTAAGTTTGATGTTGTTAAATTAGCAGCTCACAAAGTACGTATGTGAATATGTTAATCTAGTTGTTAGATGCTAGATTGTATGATTTATGGTAATTGTTGGGATTTGATTTTTGGACATGCCATATGGTTGTGTATGATTGTTCCAGATCAGATCTTCCATTGGATTAATGGTTGTTATCAAAGTAGTAAATTCTTATTTACAATAGTGTTATAAATCTTCTATGTAATGATGTTGATTTACTAATGGTAATAGAAGCTAGATTGCTTATGTATCTATGATCATTAGAGGGTATGATATTTGGACTACCCATATGGTTGTATATGGTTGTTCCGAGTCAGATCTGATGGGGATTTGATGACTGAGATTTAGTATTATAAATCTAGTATATTTATCTGTTGTAGTTCTGCCTCCTTGGAATGTTGGAATGTTGATTTGTATACTATCGTAAGTGGAGCCTTTATGAATGTATGTAAATCTGATGTGATGACATTTAGTAAACATGTAAATAATGGATCTGTGTACATTCATTTTTGTCAAGTTGTCATAACAAAACTCTATGAAGTCACTAATTAGGTTAAGTGGAGTCAACAGTTAAGTTTTACAATAATTAAATCCAAAAAGTCTTAGTTTATTTAAATATTGAATTTAACTTTAAGTAAAAAAAATTAACTTAAAGCCTTAGTTTATGAAGTATCCCAAATACTGATATTTTCTATTTCTGAACAATTATGCGGATATAACTGGGCTTACAGACTGCCAGCCAAAAATCCCTATTTTATAGGAAAAATTAGGGTTAGGGTTTGTGAGACAGAATACACACTTACCACTGATAACCGGCTGAACTGCTACAGATGAAGTCTGCAAGTATTGAGAACTGGATCCGAGAAGAACTGATCTCTCCTGTCTCTGGTGAATGCTCCAGCAGCAAGATGCCCCCAAACAGAGAAAAGGGTGACGCCCTCAAGGAAGGAGGTGCCCGATGGACCCGCCGATTTGCGGGGCTGATAGCCTCGCTGTGCCGGAGAGATTGCCTGGATTATACTGCAATTCTGAGCCCTCTAAGTATGAAAACGTTTTGGTTCTCTGAGGCAGCTGCTCACGCCCCTGATGGTCTGGAAAGGCTGATAACTCCTTCGGATGAGCTCGGATAAAGCTGATAGTCACTGGGTACCGGAGTATGAAGCTGCTGGTGAGAACGATGCCTGAGTTTCGGAAGGAAACTGAGATCTGAAGGCCCAATAGCTGATTAG
>LPNX010397954.1:1048913-1067741 GCA_001517045.1 Pseudotsuga menziesii
TTTAGTTATATTGAATTTAACTTTAAGTTTTAAGCTTAGTAAAATATTGAATTTAACTAAAAGTTATAGTTTAGTTGAACATTGAATTTAAGTTAAGGTTGTAATTTAGTTAAATATTGAATTTAACTAAAAGTTATAGTTTAGTTAAACATTTAATTTAGGTTAAGGTTTTAATTTAGTTAAATATTGAAAGTTTTAGTTGGTTAAATAGTGTAGTTGAAATATGAATTGGTGCTTATTAAGTGGGGACAATTTTATTGATTAGTTATAAAAGTAAATACATTTTAGGTTTTGAAGTAATCTAAGGGGTCATCAATAGATGTTTAGTGTATTGGTTTGGGAAAGGGCATAGCTAATATATTATTAGGTGAGGTAGAGTGAAATGGATTTCATGTACCTTGGGATTGTTTCATGTGATTAATTAGAATTTATTTTCTTGAAGATGCGTTGTATTCATCTTGTTGAACAATATATATATATATATGTTTGTTGATAACCGTGTGTTTGTTGGAATGTGATGAAAGTATCATTGTTGAAAATATCTTTATATCATGCATCTTATATTTGTATACTTGATGTTAATCATATGAGTGATTGAAATATGATTTTCAAATAGATGTATCATTGTTGAATATCGAAGGTCTCGTAATGAGGTTTTGAAGGACTTGCAATAAGGTTTGAAGACCCTCTGATGAGGATTGAAGATTGACCCTTTCTTCCTTAAATCCACTCTACTAATCATGGTTCTCCTAAAGGCAGTGGAGGCGGATATGTAAGTAGGTGGTAGTGGGAAGTATTGTGGTTAGAAAGATGTTATCTTTCTGAGGCATGTATGGGCATGCCTGTGAGAGTTTGAAATATGTTATCTTTATGAGACATGTATGGGCATGCCTGTTATTCTTTTGTAAAGTCATGTATGAGTAAGCATGCATCGAGGATAATGCATTGTTTTAAGGGGGAGGGGATGTAATGCCCCGACCATAAGCCTCGAGCATGTGTAACATTGTTATTTGATTATTATGGTGGCACTAAGTGCCTGGACTATGGACTATGGACATTATTATTATTTACCTATAATTAAATAATAGCTTAACATGGGCAACAAACGTGGCTTGGGAGCCTTGGATTCCACATGCAAGGGGTTAGGGGGGATAGGAGTTGTTTCCTTTCTAACATTACCCTATCTCTCCTAATGTTGATTTTATTAGACTATGGAGATCCTATTACACCTAATTGATGCTTTGCATGCATCCATGCACCCAGGAAACCATGCATATGCACCCATGCACCCATGATGAGAATATTCCCTACCCAAGTTATCTTCAATTAATCAGAGTAAATTTAGGGAGGATTCAAGCTACTTTCAGTCATTTGGAGTGATTTGGGGGAATTCAAGTTGTCTTTAGTCAATTTAAGGGGTTTGGAGTCTAATTTGAGTTATCCTTAGTCAATTAGAGTAAATTTGGATCAATTCGAAGTGCACGGGACTGATTTTAAGGAAATTTGAATCATTAGGTGGAAATCGAGTTGTCTCTAGTGCATGAGAGGGATTTTGGGGAGGTTGTGAGTCAACCTCAGTAATTTTCAGTTATCCTCAATGGCTGGGAGTGGGTCTTCCAATGGATTTGAGTCAGTCTAAATGAGTTCGAGTTGATCTTTGGAGAACTTGAATAGGTCAATTAGTGGATTAGAAAAGCCTTCAGTGATATAGAGTTGCTCATCGGTAATCTTGAGTCAGTGTTTTGGACGCAATATGAATTAGCCTTAAGGGATTTGAATTGTTTTTCATTCATTCATTCTTCCAGGAGAGGAGGTTGGTCAGTATTGGAGAGCTACTCTACATTGAATTCGAATTGTTTTTATTCTATTCATTCATTAAGGGGGGGTGAATTGTTCATGCCATGATTGCTGAGAGTTGGGTAAGCTTGCGAGCCTGGGAACCCAGGTATGCTTTGCTATGTGTGTGAATTGTGTGCTTGGAGTACGGGGATATTGGTCGTGTTTGGAGTAAGCTTGATCAAATCTAGTATAGTTTCTCGGTGGGCACCACCGGTTGTCTTTGTCCTAGACCTACACATAAATCCTAATGGTGAATGTCGATGTCAACATGTCAAGCTTTAGTTGAAAAAGATCCAACAAGGTATGTGCCTCCCAGTTTAGAGAAGCTTAGAACCACATTGTTGGTTAAGGCAACGGAGGAGGTGTATAAAAACCTAGAACCCATTAAGTCATCATGGCCTTCATCCAATGTCAATATTGCTTTTGATGGATGGACAAATACAGTACACCATCCAATCATCAATTTCATGGTGTCTTCCCTAAATGGTTCTAGTATCTAGATTCCACCCTATTTTGCATTTTCCATTAGCATTCCCACCTATAGTATCTTACTATCAGTGACTTGATATCTATGTAATACAATTTGATTTTGATTACATATGATGACTTATTTTGAAAACTACAATTTATGGTCAAATTCTATGTTTTAAACATCTATTTTATGATGTGTATACCACTGAGTATTCTAATTTTTTGTATTTGATCAGCATTGATATTACAATATACATGTTGTTAGTAACTAGTTGTATGATTATATCAATATTTTCTAAACGTTCTAGTTTCTAAAAAAAATGATCTTTATTTGTATATTTCATATTTATAATAGTTTTTTAATATATATATAAAATCGTGTCCCCAAGTCCTATTTACAGGGTTCCCATGTCGCATGTCATATACTCGTATTTTGTATCCTTAGTGTCCTGTGTCCTCATGTCAAGTGACTTAGCTTACAAGCTATTTACCTCATTTTTTTAGTGTCATTTGTTAATTAGTTACATTTTAGGGGTTTTTTAGATTTATTTCTATTATATAGGTTGTGTTTTGTTATGTTATTTATTTGTAAGTAGTAGGGGCTTAAACTTCATTGCAGGCTACCTTGAGGCTTGAAAAACCTTGATTTCAGCCTACACTATGCAAGTAAACCCTAGGGCCTAAAGTTAAGCGGTAAATCACATAAACTTAAACACTAGGGCCTAAACAACATAGTTGTAAACACTGAATAGCTTGCAAGAAACAATGAAAATTCCAAGGGGTAAGGACTTTCCTTCGGCTTACTATGAAAAGATTCTAGGGTCATCTAAGCTGCTCTATAAATTTTGCAAAGATCATTGTAGCGGTGCCATTTTTAGATATAATACCACCTTGCCAAAATCCTTGCAAAAGCATTAATTTGATGCTACACACCAGGCCAGCTTGGGTATTGATTGCATGGATGAAATTAAAATGAAAAGCAAAAATAAATAAAGAGATGGGAAATATTACAAGTGGACAAACATCTTCTAATATCCCCTTGTCACCCCCTTTTGTCGAATCCTCAATGTCAGGCCCAAGTTTTCATATTCCATGCATGCTTTAAAGTCAAATCCAAACGCTACCACCACCTCCTACTCCTAGTCCAACAAATTTGAGTAGTGGAGGTGGAAATGTAAACATGGTTTTTGCTTCCTGCACACAACCCATTGCCCAACCTAGCTTGGATGGCATGGGCTGGGAAAACAATGTCCATGAGAAAGCAAGGAAAGCATTGCTAACTTATGGTACTAGTCTGGCATCCCTTTCAACTGTGCTAGAAGCCCTTATTGTCAGTCTATGATTGATGTAATTGTTGTTGCAGGTAAGTTTCAAAGCCCATACATCTAAGAATCTTAGGTCAGATTTGCTATTAGAAAGTGTTGAGGACCTCAACCTTGTACTTGAGTTTCTTGTATCATGGGCAGAAACAGGGTGCACCATTATGAGTGATGGATGGACAAATCATAGGGACAAAACTTTGATCAATTTCCTTGTATCTTGTCCAAAGGGAACAATGTTTCCCAAATCAACTGATGCTTGGGACAAAGTTAAGAGTGCCCAACTGATTTTAAGATGATGGAGGAAGTTGTTCAAGGGGTGGGAGAAGAAAATATTGTACAAATTGTTATTGATAATGCAACTAATTATATGGTTGTTGTTGACTTTTTGAGCTTAGGCACCCCACCATATTTTGGACCTGTTGTGTTGTACATTGCATAGATTTAATGCTTGAAGACATTGGTAGGCTTGGCTGGATAGAAGAAGTTGTGGAAAAAGCAAAATCCATAACTAAATAAATTACAATAACACAAATGCCCTCAACACAATGAGAATATACACTGAAGGCAAGGAACTTGTTCCACCTGTAATGAACAAATTTGTAGCAAAATTCATTTCCTTGCAATTCATGGTGGAGCAAAAGGTAAATCTCAAGAGGATGTTATTGGTACTTGAGTGGATGGAATCTAACAATAAATAGTTCCTAACAAAAATAACAAAACTTGCTAGATATATATACAATACCACTTTATGTAACTTAGAGAATATTATTGATATTACATCTCTTGTTCAATCTCCCTCTTGTCTCTTGCATATTATCCATAGCATAGTTTAACACTCTGAACTTGACCAAGGATCCCAAAGGAGTGTTAGATTTTGGTAGCTCGTGAATACCTTTGCACTGGCGTTGCCTAGCAGGCTTGTTATATATATATATATATATTAAATATCAATATTAATTATTAATATTAATACATATTGATATTCATAATTAATAATTAATAGATAGTTATTAGTAAACTATTCTAAAATGACGTGTCCTTTCATGGATGGTATCCAAAGTGCCCTTCCAATTTATATATATATGGCAATCACTTTGTAATATTTCATCATCATTCATCTTTAATATTTATTTTATATTTCAATATGGAATTATTTTCCATTGGTTGATTATTCAACTGAGTAATCATTGAGAATATCCCGATACGGATATTACATTGGTATTAGAGCATTTTAGAGAAATTACTGTGGTTAACGAATTTTTACCATTACATTAGTATCAGAGCCAGCCCTTCCTAGGGCTTCTGCTGACCTCCGGATTTTGTCCAAAATTATCAAGGTTTCCTTGAATTTAGGTCTTTGACCTCATAGTGGTTTTTAGCCATCCATATTCAGAGTTTCTCTGGTAAAAATTGGTTTTTGACCAAAAATTGGCCTTTGGCCATTTGAATTTCATTGAAGAAGCATTAATTCCACTCCAAATATGAAGCAAGAACGAAAGGGAAAAATGAAGAACAAAAAAAAACAAAAAAACAAAAGGAATTATGAAGAATAAAAAAACAAAAGAAAGGAAAAGAATTATCAACAAAAGAAATAGAAGGGAAAAGTTAAAAAACATAATTCATAAAACCACCCATGGTTTTATGAAATAGCCCATGGTTTTACGAAATAGCCCATAGTTTTACTTATAATATTTAAATTATAAACGAGTTTTATAAAGCATGCTTTGAGGACAAAGCATCATGAACAGGAAGGCAATGTTTTATATATATATATATATATATATTAAATATCAATATTAATTATTAATATTAATACATATTGATATTCATAATTAATAATTAATAAATAGTTATTAGTAAANTTGCCCTTCCAATTTATATATATATGGCACTCACTTTGTAATATTTCATCATCATATCTATTTTTATCAATCTTTATATATATTCATGGATTATTTGTATTTTCGAAAGTGGAAGTTCGAGAAGTTACAGTAAAACGGTATTTTACCGTTACAAGGCTAGCATACAGAAGTGACCGAGCAAATGTCTCTCTCTAGTGACTTGACTTTATAAAGTGATTTTATAAAGTTATGTGGGATAATTTTATTATTTAATGAATAAGAGTGACTTTTATAAAGTTTGGAGACTTAAGTGATTCAAGCGATCTCAACTTGAGATTAAGTCGCGTCCGTTGATCTTGTGAAGGAAAGATTTAATCTTGGCCATTGAGATCTAGGGTTAGGGTAGTTACCCATTAATGAAGAATAAAATGAGAGAATAGAGAGAGATGAGGCACATTCAATGAGACATTATTTTCTATGAGAGATTTTTGAGAGAAGCTTGGAGATGAGAGAAGGAAAAATGCTTGGAGCAGTGAGAGCGCACTTTCCAAGGGTTATTGGTGGCATGCAAACCAAGGTAACTTTCAGCATTGAAAGCCAGTCTGTACAGTCTGCTTTTGAGGGCAGTACAGCAGTTTGGTAGCACAGAAATCGAGGCTAGTTAGTGGCATGATTTTCAAGGTGATTTACTGCTGAAGACAGTCTGTACACAGTACTGTACCATACAAATATTCTGGCACAGATTTCGAGGCTGATTTTCTGAGTGTGAAGGTCGTACAGCTGCACATAAATCGACGACACTGAAGTCGAGAAAATTTGGCACAAATTTCTAGGTATTTGAGCATGGTATTTGGGATAAGTACTAGGCATTTAATTGGCTGAAAGTACTGCTGTAATTTCATGAGCTCATAATAAAATTTCTCATTTGGACCTGGTTTTCCCTATGGGGTTTTTCCAGGGGCATTACCTGAAAACCTATGTGTCAAAATGTGTGATTAAATGTGATGTTGACTGTTTTATTTCCGCTGCAAATTTTCAGTTCTTAGTCTTTGTATTTCAGCTTATAGTTCCATTTGAATGTTTGAGGGTTTGACTTGCATGAATGGTGAAGAATTATTGAAGACTGAAACCGATGAATTGAATTAAGTGTTTGAGGAAATTTCAACAAGGAGTCACCTGCTTCCCTTGGAAAACTGCTGCGTTCCTTGTAATCCATACAGCCCATATTACAAATAACTGAAGAGAGCGTTGTTCTGAACTTACTGCCCTGTCTTCTATCCATCTATCTAGTGCCCATTCTAAAGAACCTCCTTCTCAAGTACCCTTCCCTCGTATCAGGACTTTACAGCATTGAAATGTTTACTATTTTTCTATGTTTAATGTTTCTCTCTCTCTAACTTTTAATATCTAGTATCTACATATTTATACTATTATTAATATTGTACATTTCCCTACTTTCTAAAATTTTGAAAGTGATTTCAGAAACTCAACTCTGCTTTTGTAAGCATAACCGTTTCCCATTTCAACTAACTTAACATAAGATGTACTTGATTTCCTGTTTTTGCAATTGCATGATTAAATGTGAAATTTGAATGTATGTTGTGTACTACTATCTACACAAAAAGCATCACACTTATACTAAAACCGAACTGTGTTTTTTGAGAGCCAAGAAACAAAAGCAGAAGCCACATACAACACATAGAAGTGGATCCATTATTGAAGAATGGGAGCTTCCTTTAGGAGTTTCATTACTTGTGCATTCACCTTTAGGAGTCTGTGAACAATATAACAAAGCTATTCATAGATAATTTAGTTGCTATGGCCAAGAAAAAAGTTTTAGGGCTAACGCTAGAACAAAGCAATTCTTTTAAAAGACTCCACAACTGAAAACTTTGGCCAAACTGGATGCAACACCCAAACAAGAAAAGGCTGCAATGGGCATTGTGAGAAAGTTTGGAAGGAGTGTACACATTATAATTCATAGAGTGAATCAAGTTATGGAATCCTTAACAAACATTGGGCTGGCCACTATAAGTACAAACAGAGTATCTTCCCACATATATCCTATATGAAAATTAAATTAAGACTAGGCCAATAAATTGGCAGAAATAGTGTCATCTTCAACAAGTCCACTAAAATGCAATCTTCCAAAATAGACTAAGTCTTACCTATAATAGACTCTAGAATCATGGGTTGCAACCAATGTTATCAGAACCGAACCGGTGGTCGATCCGGTCGACCCTAGGAACCGGAACCAGACCGAAACCGGACAAAAACCGGGAAACAAACCGGATCAAAAAACCGGTTGAGCAAACATACATAAAACATTCATATTTAAAAAAAAAACATATATATCCATGTGCATCCATGTGAATTCAAACCATTATAAACAAATATGTCAAGTTTCTCAAGTATATAGCAAATAAGAGCATATAAAACCAAAAAAACATCGATTGCAAATACATAACTAAAGAAAAGTACATCAACAAAGAGGTTATAAATGGCCTCTAAAGTCAAAATATAAGCATATGACTACAGTCTAGACTCTAGAATCTACAATCTAATGATTTTAATCATATATCATAATTATCTGAGTCCTCATGCTCAGACTTAGAGTCATCATCTACATCCTCAACAAGAGCATGGCTTGACTCCCCTATAGGCCTGAAGGCACTTTTCTAATTGTAACATCAATGTTCACATCCTCTTGCTGTGGAAGAGGGCCCAAGTCCATTCACAATTAAATGTGATTGATATGGAGGGTGGGAGCCTCCTCTTATAACATTAGAAGGGTCGTGGGTCAATTAAACAGCTCACACGTGGACCCTATTTTTTATTTTATTGAAAGAATTTGAAATTAGCTATTTTTGGGGGTCCTTGGCGTTTTTGTACAGAACCGACCGGTTTTGTTCTGAACCGGACGGTTTGGAGAAAACCGGGCGGTTTTGTACGGAACCGGGCGGTTCATCCTCGAAACCGGTCAATTTCGTATGGAACCGGCCAAAAACGGTTTGAGTGCATGATTTGACTCGGTGAAGCTTGTAAACCGGTCAAACCGGGGGTTTTTTTCCAAACCGGTTGGGTTTTGATAACATTGGTTGCAACATATTTTTACTACTTGGTAGGCTCATCGATAAATGTATCCCAAACCGACTGGATTAAACTAATGGATTAGTTGTGGAAAGAAATCAAACTTATTGCAAATGTCTCAGCCTATAATTCTGCTTCCTGTATTGTTTTCATGCCTAGCAGTAAGAAGTAAAATATAATTGGCATCCAAATATTTAAGAATATCTACAAGAGTTGACAGTTCAAGAACCTCTACAAGATCTTTGAGTAGCTGAATGGATCTCTTTTTACAGCACCAAGAAACAAATGAAAAACATATAATCAAATCAGAGAATGTATACCCTTGACTCTTATCACTGAAAACACCGGGCTTTTATTTGGTGTAGTATGCTCAGGTGCAGAATCCAGAAGGTAATGCAAATCCAGCAGTCGTAAAAATGCCTCTGTTTGTGGGTTGCGAACATGACCTGCTTTAGGAGAATGTTTAGAAATAAGAATGATAAGATAACTGCAAATTCTCATTTACTGGAAATTGAAAACCTTCCTGAATACATGCTAAAACTGTGAATTCAATCAATATATTATCCAAGCAGTCCTTGTAATAACTTTTTGTGCCTTGCAATCACTTCTTGGTCCTCTCTTACCTGATTGCAAGTATAAACTACAAACCACATATCCAAAGTTCAAGTCATGATCATAAACAATGGAATTGCAGAGATAAAAAACATGAATCATATGCTAAGTAACAGGACACTTCCAAATAGGGCCCGTGTCCCGTATTCCACATGTCGGACATGACACTTACCCTAATACGTGTCCGACACCAAAATTTTCATGTCCTGAAATCTGGACACTTTCCAACACGCGTCGGACATGTGCCAGGAACGTGTCCTGATTTCTAGACATGAGTCCTGTAAAAAAGGGTATAGAGGAGGAGGAGGATAGAGGAAAGAGTTATGACAGTAATGCTAATTTTGACATGGAGGAGCAGGAGGATGATTGACAGTGGCGAGTACCATTAATGAGCTATCATATTCTTCCCTATGGCTATTTAGTATTTTCATTTTGTATCTAGTAGTTATGTAGACTTAGTACTAAGTAGTATCTACTCTATTTTATATTTGTTTGTGCCACTCTCTCGATATCTATGTAATACATTTTGATTTTTGTGGTTTAATCAGAAATATCAAATATGCAGTTTATGGTTCAAAATTCATGGTTCATTGATAATTTTTTTATTGATTCATCATTGTCAAATTTCAATTGAATGATATTATGATTGATGTACATTGATATACTTCTAGTCTCTAAAAAATGTAGATCTCAATGTATTTTTTTAATATCTCTCTCTCTCTCTCTATATATATAATTTTTTAATATTTATATATAAAACGTGTCCCCTGTGTCCTATTTTCGGGGTTGTCGGGTCTCGTGTCGAATACTCGTATTTTTGTGTCCTCCGTGTCCCATGTCCTCATGTCATGTGACTTAGATCATATGTAATAATCAATTTCTCTATGGCCCAGATCAATGCAAAGGTGTAACATTTCCATTTTAATAAATCTTCTATGTTGGGGCCACATTTATATATTGTTAATCTAAAAAATAAAAAGCAAACAAAATGTAGGCAACATTTTCTCAGCGAGGATTGCAACCTATTACTTAGTATCAAATACTCAATCACCAAAAGATAAACCGTTATTTCATGTGGTTAGATAAACAAGATGGACAAGGTTTCAGAAAACAAGCATCAACAAGGAACAAGGTCTGCATAATTTATTGGCAGCATCCAAGCAACTGCTCTGTTCAGCCCTAGAGTTATGTTCTATTTGGTTAAGGGATTATGCTGATAATTTACCTGTAGTCAAATCATTTATCCGGAACCTCCAAAACTTGTAAAGACAAGTTGTCAAGTTCCTTACTCTATTTCTTGGGTCAATTCTCTCTGCATCATAATTTACATACAGTACATCCAGCTCATGATTTATTCTCTAGAAGCTTAATCATAAGGGCAAAGTTGTTTAATTTTTAAGCCCATGTTCAAGGTTGTAAACAAAGCTAAATAAATAAAATCTGTTTTTTCTAACTTTTTCAGTTTTTAGATAGCAGTAATGCAACTTCACATTCACAGTTAATAACTTAATACCCAAAATATAAAATTTGGCGTTTTCATTTAGAAGACAGTGGTATGTTTGGCCACCCATAAAGGTTCAATTCCCTCACAGGCATGAATAAGCACTTTCCATGGAAAATTTCCCTAGGATTATATTCAAGACTCTTTAACCATGGACTAGAGGATCCAAAATGCAAACAGTTATTATAGGTGCAGCAATGAAATGCTTAACAGACATGCGTTGTTAACTTATTACAATTAAAAATAAAGAATGTTGAAATCATGGAAAAATTACTTGCAATTTGTTGATAAGACCTTGAGAAAAGCAGTCTAGAGGAAATATCAGTTTTAGGTTCAATGTCAAAATCTTTCTTTTGATGACATTACTTGGTAATAGCTAATTTTGGCTTAAGCAGCAAGCTTGCTAATGTCATCTAAATAACAATAAATTGAAGTGCCCGATATTGATTTCACCTAGGAAAAACTATTCAAGCAAATTTATTGCATTATAAAGATTCATAAACAAGAAAGGTCATATAAAATGACCATCCCGACAAAGGATTATTAAAGAATGTGAACCTCACAGGTGCAAAAATAAACCCCAAAAATGTACAAGAAATGACTTCAATACTATTAGACTTAAAACCTTGAAAATAATGAAAACGACTTCAATGCTTTTATACAAGTCTTTTGTAGAATAAGGATTCACTGCTCTCTAAAGTTGTGAATGTCATTTTGGTTTTCAGCATCCCCCCTGGTCCAAACTAACGTGAAGGTATGGTCTACAATGTATGATTTTGGAAAACATTATGTGATCCAGTTCATTATGTGCCCTAATATTAGGTTCATTTTATTGGTGCCTTTCACGCACCTCGGGTTAACGTGGCAAAAATATTCAAGCCATTGGGTGCGTCCTTTAGGGCAAGTCACGAGTAAAGAGCTGTCACCTGATCTTGACTCCTTCATTTAGGCTAACTTCTAACGAAGCCAAGGGCGTGTAGACACTGAGAGGGGGGGGTGAATCAATGTAAAACCAATTTTAAACATTTTCTTACCTTGACACAGATAACTACCAATTCATCAATCAATCACATAAACTTTTCATAAACATATTATTCACATATCACAGCATTTAACTCATCAAGAACCATAGCACAGGAAAACACCACATCATATAAATTTGTAATCTTTTTATATTAGTTTGGCTCGGCTACAACCGTTAGGTGAAATCAGCACCTACTGATATATAGAGCACCTACTCTGTATCCAGGACCCTGCCTGGTTTTCTTAGACCCTGCTAAGAAGGGTTTGAGGTATCCTAACCTCAAAAGCAAGTCAAGCTTGCATTTACATTAAAGCTCACTGTTACATTACTTCATCACTTGTCTCTTCAATCTGCTGTTGGTCAATACTGCTGATTACTTTCATTAACACTGCTGCAACACACCTGCTCTTCAATACTGCCAAGTTATCAAGGACTGCTCATCTCTGCTGTTGCTGGTCAGCTGCTCATCAACTTCTTGTTCATTTGCTCACTGCTGCTCATGAATCTCTGATCAATCTCAGCTTATTAACCTCTGCTGCTCATCCTCTTCACTGCTCATCAATCATCAATCACAATTGCTCAATACACTGCTGAGTCATCAGGGTCTGTTCAATGAACTGCTGCTGCCATCAACTTGTCATGTCTTGGCTCTTTGTAAATGTACTGTCACTTGTAACAGACCATATACACTTCTGAAACATTAATGCTACTGCTGTATGTAACTAGGGAATCATAGGAATGCAAAAAGGCTTACTTATAGTGCATGTCTGCCCAAACAAAAACAATCTCAAACTCTGGAATAAAAGATGCCTTGCAGGTATCATAAAGCCTCTGCACATCCTAGTCAAGTTCAGCATTGTCAAGCATTCAGCTTTGTGAGTGTCAAGCATCAACGCAGACTTGGACTGTCATCATACACCATCAATCTCCAATACTGTTCAATCAAACTTCAATAGGAAATAAAGACTTCAGACTGTTTATACTCATAAATTCGGGACTGTTTACCAGGATACTTGCTCAAAAGTAAAACGCTGTTCAACCTTGAAAGGCCTCTCTTTGAAACCCCACAGTTCAATAGAGGCAAACGGATCTATGTCTTGGAGAGTACTCCAACCCTTAAGTACTGGTCATAGTTCACCTGAGTAAGATAACAGAAGATGCTTGCAAAAAGGAGTACTTACTTGAAGCTGCTCATTACTTAATCTGGTCTTTGTGACTGGACAAGCAATTGACTTTCTCCATACCTTTGTTCTTTCAACTGACTTGACCTTCAGCAAGATATACCTTCAAAGGTTGGCTGTGTATGATGCTCGGATTGTAAGAAGACTTTCAAGGCTGTGCAAACTCATAAAACTGTCAACCTTCACCATAAAGATTTCAAACCTGAAGCTGTACCAAACCTGAAATATATCTCTGTGGAGAAACTCCAATGAAGTTCAGACCACTGTGCAAACATCAGTCTTAATACTGTGTCACTTCAGCTTAGTAGCCACATTATCAAGACTCCTGTTATTTCAACATGCCTTGCCATAAGCCATTAGGCTTTTTCCAAACTTTTACATGCTTATGGCTTCAACAATGTTGGAAGGCTGCCCAAACCACTCGCAGATGTCTGTCTCAAGATTGCTAAGAGATCTGCTCATGAGTTCCTGCCTTAAATCATATCCCTTCTTCACAATCTGAGACTGTCAAAGTCACATAGATCCTTCATGTTGGAATATGAAAGATAAAGGAAAAAGAAGCCTTCATAGAAAATGATATATGACTTCCTTTAGTTGTCTATAATCCTGCATTCAAACCCAAAGATCTATGCTCTGTTTCCAAACCAAGTCTGCATTTGATTGTTTACTAAAAACGTTTATGGGTCCATAGAGTATGTAAGAGATAAACCCNAGATCTATGCTCTATTTCCAAACCAAGTCTGCATTTGATTGTTTACTAAAAACGTTTATGGGTCCATAGAGTATGTAAGAGATAAACCCAAATCCGATCCATAAATGTGATCTATACTCTGCATATGAGTTACAAAGTCTGTGTTGATCCAGAAATCTGCATTAGAAGGTCTACGCTGATCTCTATCTAGAACTTTGTTTCGAATTCAAGCCTACAACTTACCATGTCTGTCTTTGAATGATAGCTCTGCATTCGATCCCAAAGTTCTTAGCTTGATCCATGCATCAAATCTATAATGTCTGTGATTTGATCTATAACTCTGCCTGTTTTAGCATGCAAATTCAAATTGCATTCGTCATTTTCACAGTGCACTGAAGATAGAGCACGCACTGCTGCCACCGAGGGAAAATGAAAGGTAAATATGAAGCTGCAAATTGTCTCTTCCTCCACAGCAAGACACTGCTCCTTCTCAGTGATCTGCTTCCCAAAAAAAAAATTTCCACAGTGAGCTAGGGCGAGCTGCTTCCCAAAAAAAAAATCCACAGTGATGCCACCGAGCCTCAGTCCAATCTCAGACAAATTCCTTACTGCTCCTTCGCTATCCAAAAAAAATTTCCAACGTGACTGCTACCAAGAATACTCCACAAGATTCACACATATAAAATGAAATCGTGATGCCTTTTTATACACATCTTTATGAATTTTTATGGGGGCCGACCTGCTAATAAAATCAATTTTTTTTAATTCTTATTTTAATTTAAATTCTGAGTCGACTTCTTATATTTTCATTGGGCCGACGCCTTAATTTAAATTGAAGTCGACTTGTAGATTTTTTTATTTGAAGCCGTCCTTAGAGGAATAAAATAACTCCTACAAATTTGAAAGAAGACAAACTATCTTGTACAGAGTGCTGAAGGCAAGGCTTGCAGCTTCACGCACTTCTGAAACACTTTCACAAAGAGCTGTTCGAATAGTGGGTATAAGATCACCCATAAATGTTACAAGTTGATGCTTTCCAGCACTGGCCATCACTTCACTCAATCCACTGCATACACCCTGCAGTCTTGTGCCTGTTTGCTTTAGTATCTTTTTGCATTGTTAAAAACATACACATATCAATTGGTATCTGACTCTAGTAATCATGGACTTTAGATCGACTGATGTTAAGGGCTTCCATCTATTACCCTTTTTGGACAGCATCATCAATAATTGCTATATCTTCTTCTTTGGAGGGAGCAACAACTAGTTGAGAGTCTTTCTTCAATACAACAACTGCCCATACTCACCAACAGCCAGGTTGTGCAAATCCAGAGTTTCTCTCAACTGCTATAAACTGCTGTGTTATTTTTGGTGAGAGATCTTTGAGTTTGGAAACTTGTAAGACTGTGTTATGGTTGAATGCGCATGAAATAATTAGTACCATTGCATATGTCAATTGCATACTAGTTACATATCCCAGTCTGATATTAACCAGCGTGAATAAGCTACCATTAACCCACCAAATACCATATTACAATGGAAGGAGGAACCTACAATGAGCTATACAAAGACCACTGCAAGACCTTGTTGGCATCAATGACAATTTCATCAACAATCTCCCCCTTTGTCATTGATGACAACAACTCATGCTCCCCCTATGAGCATGCTCCCCTTTTGTCTTCATCTCTCCCCCTTTGGCATCAATGGCAAAGGGTGTCCACTTACCTGTGTCTAAGATCTCTGATCACTGCTGACTGCTCCCCCTATCAATATGCACGATCCTAGGACCTGTCTGTATGCCTGGAGTAACCATCCTTTCTCCTTTGAGTTCACTCTCCAGCCTCATGAACTCAAGGTGTGCTAAGGTCTTTGAGCGACCTTACACTTGGCTTGCCATATGGCAGCCATCCTCCTTGCTCTGATCATCTTCTCCTATCTGCAACTGCTCGGTCTTCCTCATCCATACCTGCTTCTTGACATCTGTCCTTTGAGCATCTGTTCCTTCATTGTCCTTGCTGGTTTTCTTAGCTGAGCTATATGTTAGTCTTCTCATATCATTCCAACAGTTTTGTGCTTTGTGCCCAAATTTGTTGCATGACCAGCACCTAACTGAGCTGTTGGAACTTCCAATACTTCTTTGATCCACTTCATTTCTCCATGCATGAGCATATCCCTGACTGTAGGCATTTGTTTTCTGATCTTCAAATCTTCTTGCTGATATGTATGAAGTACTCCTTCTTGGTTGACTTCTTTGACTGGCACATTCATGGGCTTTGTGTCCAAACCCACTGCAGGTGTAGCATCTCACTGTGCGACATGTGGCAGCAACATGTCCAACTTGATTGCATGTCCAACATCTAACTGTGACATTGGGGCTTCCAGCCCTTCTTCTTCCATGGAACCTACAATCCATAGCCTTATGACCAAAGTTAGAACAAGAATAACAATAACCATTGAAGCCACTTTCATACCTGGGTTTTGGAGCTGTTTCCTTTATGAAGTTGCTTTGATGAACATACCTAACTCCTTGTTTCATCTTTGAACTTCCAAACTCCTTGTGATGCGCAGGTGCCTGGGGAGCATCTTTGGACGTTGATGGACCTGCTTCTGGAGTCTTCAGAGACCAAGTGTCATCTTCAAGTTTTTCTTTGTTCTTCTTGTAACCAAGACTAGTCTTGTCGAGCGAAGATCTTTAGCAATCTAAGATCTTATCTAGGACAATTGAACTGTCCTGGAGCTTGACCAAGGCTTCATTTTTCTTACCTTTCTTCCTGAGACCAACTACCTCCATTTCCAGCTTCTGGACTGTTTCCTCCTTTTCTTCTAGCTGTCTTTTCAAGATTTCTTCTGTCCTCTTGACTTCCTCCAGCTGAGTCTTCAAGTCATGATTTACCTCTCTTGCTTCTTCAAGTATTTTTGAATCTTTATCATGGTTCTTTTGTTCTAGGGTTAGTTCGATCAAATCAATCTTTAGCTGTTCTTTTTCTACTTCCTTTTCCTTCAGCAATTTCAGCCACCCTCCTCCTTCATGCTTAAGTTTCTTAAGCAACTCCTTTAGTTCATCATTCTGCTTTTGGAGATTATCCATATAATCAAAGGTTGTCGTCCTAAACACCTTGTAATCAGATTGATTAAGATCAACTTTGTTCAAGAACCAATCAGCTCTGAGATCTATGTGGCATACATAGTTTATAATTCTCTGTTTAGCTTTCAACATTGCTTCATCATCATCTGCAAGAACCTTCTCAATTTCATCACACAAGCTATCATAATCACAAGAGTTCATACATTTACTGGAGTCCTCTTCTTGTTTATTTTCTTCTTGATTGAGCTCTTCTGGAGGCTTGTCTTCTGATTTCTGATCTGACTTTTCGGGTTCTGGTCTTGCCTTTTGATACTCACTCTCCAGCTTGAGCCATAGGTCTTTTGCCGAAGTGTACTCTCTTACACTTTCCTTCACTGAACTGGGAAGTCCATCCATGAGGAACTTCAAAGCTGTAGTGTTGTCCTTCTTCGCTTCCTTTTGTGTAGCTGGTTTTCCTTTCTTGTTTGATGGAGTGGGTGGATTAATAACAATTTCCCAAATCCCAAACTTCTTCAGATAAGCCTTCATTTTGCTCCTCCAACTGAAATAATCTGTAACATCAAGTACAGGGACGTCATTGCTTGATCACTCTTTATTTTCCTCCATTGTGTCTAAGGATCTCCTTCAAGCTTGCTAGGCTCGTGACGAAGGCCTGCTCTGATACCAATTGTAGACACTGAGAGGGGGGGGTGAATCAGTGTAAAGACAATTTTAAATCTTTTCTTAGCTTGACACAGATAACTACCAATTCATCAATCAATCACATAAACTTTTCATAAACATATTATTCACATATCACAGCATTTAACTCATCAAGAACCATAGCACAGGAAAACACCACATCATATAAATTTGTAATCTTTTTATATTAGTTTGGCTCAGCTACAACCGTTAGGTGAAATCAGCACCTACTGATATATAGAGCACCTACTCTGTATCCAGGACCCTGCCTGGTTTTCTTAGACCCTGCTAAGAAGGGTTTGAGGTATCCTAACCTCAAAAGCAAGTCAGGCTTGAATTTACATTAAAGCTCACTATTACATTACTTCATCACTTGTCTCTTCAATCTGCTGCTGGTCAATACTGCTGATTACTTTCATTAACACTGCTGCAACACACCTGCTCTTCAATACTGCCAAGTTATCAAGGACTGCTCATCTCTGCTGTTGCTGGTCAGCTGCTCATCAACTTCTTGTTCATTTGCTCACTGCTGCTCATGAATCTCTGATCAATCTCAGCTTATTAACCTCTGCTACTCATCCTCTTCACTGCTCATCAATCATCAATCACAGCTGCTCAATACACTGCTAAGTCATCATGGTCTGTTCAATGAACTGCTGCTGCCATCAACTTGTCATGTCTTGGCTCTTTGTAAATGTACTGTCACTTGTAACAGACCATATACACTTCTGAAACATTAATGCTACTGCTGTATGTAACTAGGGAATCATAGGAATGAAAAAAGGCTTACTTATAGTGCATGTCTGCCCAAACAAAAACAATCTCAAACTCTGGAATAAAAGATGCCTTGCAGGTATCATAAAGCCTCTGCACATCCTAGTCAAGTTTAGCACTGTCAAGCATTCAGCTTTGTGACTGTCAAGCATCAATGCAGACTTGGACTGTCATCATACACCATCAATCTCCAATACTGTTCAATCAAACTTCAATAGGAAATAAAGACTTCAGACTGTTTATACTCATAAATTCGGGACTGTTAACCAGGATACTTGCTCAAAAGTAAAACGTTGTTCAACCTTGAAAGGCCTCTCTTTGAAACCCCACAGTTCAATAGAGGCAAACGGATCTATGTCTTGGAGAGTACTCCAACCCTTAAGTACTGGTCATAGTTCATCTGAGTAAGATAACAGAAGATGCTTGCAAAAAGGAGTACTTACTTGAAGCTGCTCATTACTTAATCTGGTCTTTGTGACTGGACAAGCAATTGACTTTCTCCATACCTTTGTTCTTTGAACTGACTTGACCTTCAGCAAGATATACCTTCAAAGGCTGGCTGTGTATGATGCTCGGACTGTAAGAAGATTTTCAAGGCTGTGCAAACTCATAAAAACTGTCAACCTTCACCATAAAGATTTCAAACCTGAAGCTGTACCAAACCTGAAATATATCTCTGTGGAGAAACTCCAATGAAGTTCAGACCACTGTGCAAA
>LPNX010397975.1:0-10180 GCA_001517045.1 Pseudotsuga menziesii
TTCTATGGTAAGCTCTTTATTTTAGACCTCTTAGTAAAATATTAGAGGTTGTTCTTTTTCTTAGCCTTTAAGACTTCATAGTTTGTTCAATTGAACACTTTTTTTAGTTGATATTTATGAGATTAAATGAATCCAATCTCAAATCCTCGAATCTCAAATCTCTTTTAGTGGCGGAAGGCATCTTGGTTTTCCTTAAAAAATATGGTGCATATGCTTTATAGTGAATAGAATATATGGGTGTTTTGGAAGAAAAAAAACCATGTGGCATGGTATTCATGAATTTATGGTATTGTTCATCAAGACATATCATATGATCTTGATAGACAACTTGGGTGCTCTCCAACAACTAGCATAATATACACTTATTCCCTAAAGTTGTTCCATGGCATATGTATGTTTTTTTATTCCCCTTTGTTAAGTATCTTGGATTCTTTTGCACCTTGTATCTTATCTTGAAAAGACAACACTAGGGTTGTGTCTTATCTTGAAAGGACAACACTAGGGTCAATAATGCCATATTGATGCAACTCTCTTCCACATCTTACATGTCTTTGAGTTTCTTACAGTTAGCATCTCCAAAATATCTACATGGACCTCTTGTGATTAACTTAGCTCCAACTTTGAATGGTTTTTTTATTCATTATAAGGAATCATTTTTCAACTAACACAAAAAAATCCTAGAAGATCAAACACCTTTAGAAAATACTCACACAAAAAGATCATAGATCAATACATCGATTTTTTTATGTGGTTTTAAATATGGAAGCTAAAACACTCCATGGCCCCAATCAAATAACTATTTGATGAAATATTAAATTATGGGTTGGTGTAACCTAACAAAGGTCTCTTTTGATCCATTAGATGCAATAGAAAACTAAAAATATAGGCATCCTCAACTTACATGGAAAATTTGAGATACATAAACAATGAATCTTGAAAATTCTACAATTTATTAATTGTACCCTCTACACTCAAGAAAAATACAATAGTTTAGGAGTGGCAGATTCACGGGGGTTTGTATAACTCATAGGGATTGACTTTCTCATGAAGGTTGAGGAAAAAATAAAACAATCAAGCAGAAGTTTTAGCTCTTTTCCAAAGATACAAAATCACTTAGCAAAAATAGATTTCTAAGTTATTTATTTTAAGGAAATCCTCTATTATTATTGAAATCCTAAACTCCTCTACCCCTCCATTAAACCTTCTTTTAAAAGGATCTCTAAAAGTATTAAAGCTTACACACAAAGTGTAAGGAAAGTAAGATATTACCACATTATGAGAAAGTTGAACAAAGAAGTAGATCTAGCTACAAACTGGGCAACGCAACTAAATGAAGGGGATATTAGAATTAACCAAAGTCAAAGTCAATGGGATCCAATCCCATGAGATGGATGGAAGGACATTGGTTTAAATTCTTACAAACCAATCCTCATCGTCATCCTCTTTGGAGAAAGTTGTGTTGACACAGAAGAACATGCACCAGCTAGATTTTTACAAGAAAGTTGTTTTGGTACAGTATGGTCTCAGTCGATATGATGAGAAGTTACGACAATGGCACATTAAAAGAGGGGATGTAGAGCGCAGAAGTCACAACATTATTCCGCCTCCCTCCTCTGTCTTGCAATAGCAAGTTCGTTTCTCATTCCATGCTCAAGAACTTAGAAGATAAGGGAGTAAATGTGCAAAATCATGAAGCTGAGCGAAGGAGAGGAGCATGTATCTATCTCCATTTGCGTGCTCTTGAGGAAGATTACAAGCAGTATAGACGGGAGATAAAGAGAATGGGGAGTTTACTATTGGATAGAGAATTTAAGGAGGTGGGGAGAAGGCTAGCAAGGGAAGAAGCAGCTTGTGAGCAGGATGATGGTGATACAATTCACTAAATTGAGGACCTGGAAGAGGAGGTGAGTTGCGAAAAGTCCAAGAAAAAGAAGTTGGAGGAAAAGCTGCACAATTTGGAAAAGCTGGTGGCCTTTCTTCAGTAGCAAATTGGTAATTTGGTAGGCCCTGCAACCTAAGAATAATGAATACTTTATCCAAATCCCGAATAAGGACACTTAATCAGGATTTGCGACACAAGGATTCAGCCAGATGAAGCTGGAGAGTGTTTCCTTCTTCCGTGATTATCAACCAGATGAATAATGGAGTCAACTCTAGTCCGTGTCTTTTTGAACAAGTCTGTCATCGTCAGTCAGCTAGCAGTGTCTGTTTGTTCTATAATTTTTGGATAGCTACCTGTGGCTAGTACCAAATTTTGTTGGAAGCTCTATAATATGGTATCCTCTTTCTTGAAGATATTTGGTATAATAGTTTGTATGGATTTTTTTTTAATGGCAATTCCTTGTTCTTATGTCGACTTTTCATACCTCTTTTACTTAGTGTAATCTTGATGCTTCAGTTCAACCTTAAAAGAGTTATTTTGAAGATAGAAGCGGGTCACTAGTTATACCGCCAGCTTATACACATCTTGCACATTTACTGTTTGTATACCAAGCGTTTTGTGTTATAAAACAAAAAATATTTCGAGTTTTCCCCATCAAGTAACTAACAGCTTGATTATTGGCTTTCATATGTCCAGAAACGCTCCAATTCAACTCTCAATTTTCACTTGGCGGGCTATATATTGAGCCATTGTGAAGCATTGGAGAGAAGAAACTTAGAAAGTAAAGATACTATAGCAAAATTTTGCCCCATTACCTTATACTTTCAAGTTTGCATCCCTTTGTCCTTGTTGATAGAACTATTTGTGTTCATCTCCCAAGCTCTCCATTCCCTTTTGTGAGTTTTCCTTGTATGGAGGATTGAAGTGGTGGAGGCCTAGATGGAGGGACAATTTCTACTAGGAGACAACATAGGTTATCACATTGTATCTCTATTTTTCTCTTAATAGAAATATCAATTTCTAGTCTAAATTTCATGTTTATTTGTTTATATTGATCCATGGGTGTAATTGTTGTATACATGTTTAAATGGATTATGCTAGATTGAATACTAACACTTAATATATTTCATGCTTGGATATATGTTTGTTGTTGAGGATAAATTGTAGGAACAAACTTTTCATCGTGGTGGTCTTCTCCAAAAGATTTCTATCTCTCCCTTTGTTGTTAGTTTCTTTAAATTATCTAGCATGCTTGAGAATGGATTTGATTTCTACATTTCTGTTGCTTATTATAGTCTACACCAAAGGATAGAAAAATTTTCTGAGTAAAAAAGTCTTTGGAAAATCTTGTACTTCAGCCATATATATATACCCTACAACCTTTACAAATAAAAATCTTAATCCTTACCATTAAAACAAATACAATATTTATTACATATGTTTTAAAAAAATATTATGCCTTTTAAACATGATCTCATTACATATTACACATGTTTTTAAAGATGTATAAACAATTTAGTAAGGATAAAAATTAAGAAGATTGTATAATCTATGCCATATTATTATGGAGTAAAACAATTTTGTAATACTAACATGCAAACTTTCATTAGTTTAAGGAAAATTCTATTGTTCACTTTAATTACAAAGTATATAAGATACGGACCAATGTACTATGGATATATTTTTATTTGCTAATTACAAAGTATATAAGATATGGAACACTGTAATATGGATATATTTTTTGCTAATATCAAATTAATCTTTTGCTGATATGGTAATATCAAATTAATGTAATATCAAATTAATGTAATATGGGTAATATCAAATTAATGTAATATGGGTAATCTTTTGCTAATATCAAATTAATGTAATATGGATAATATTTTTTGCTAATATCATTAACTTTAATAATCATTTAAAAAAAAAATGTTAATGCTATGTGTAATAATCATATGTCAAACTTTCAAGTATTTATAAATGTAGCGATGGCTTATGTTAAATGTCGCTTTTACAAACCAAATGTTCGAGTAACCCAATGTGTAGTTTTAGAGAAGTCTTTGCATTCTACATTGAATAGCAATGGATTAAATACTAATGCTAATAATATATTAAAAGATAAACAAAGTGTTTACCTAATAATTGGTTATTAATTGTATTGGTATAAACTTACTATGAATAATTACACTATTATAATAAGAATTTATAACTTTTATGTCTTTGGCATATAATTAAAAACATATATTTATATTTTTTTGACAATCAAGAACATGTTATTTTTTCTAAAAAGTTATAAATTCAAAATTTGAAAATATAAATAATTGTGAGGAGGCTAGTTCTCATACACTAGTAGAAATAAAGGGATGAAATGTAATTTTTGCCTATATCTTAATTAAAAATATAAAAAATAAGAAAGATATATCTTGACTTTTTACATTATTTTTATGATACTTTTACAAATAAAAAAAGTGACTTTTTCCATTATTTTTATGATACTTTTACAAATAAAAAAAATATCTTCCTTGGTGGGCATAATATCGCTCCCATCCAAGGTGACAGGTTGGAGTATTGCCAGATTCCAGGTAGTTGGCAGGTCCCAGGTTCCGGGTTGTGGGTCCGCCTGGAGGAGATATTTTTTTTTTCCAATCTTGTTTTACACTCTATACCATTAGTAATTTAAAAATATTATCACACTTTATATACCATCATTAATTTAAAAATACTATCACACTTTATATACTATCATTAATTTAAAATTATTATTTATTTAAAAGAGTTTATCGATTATCCTCTACCATCATCTTCTATCATATTACTTTACAAAATAAATTTCATAGAACCATTGGAGCGTTATTGCTACCATGTTTACATACATACTATTTTTCATAATGACTTCCATGGTAAAAAGTATGTGTCTACTATTTTTCATAATGACGTCTACTATGGTAAGAAGTAATTTTCATAATGACTGCTATGGTTAAAAAGTATGTCTATGGTTAAAAAGTATGTCCACTTGTCAATGGTCTCTTAAAAACTATGAGTGGCAGAATATGACCATGGAGCCTCCAAAGAACTCAATACTCCCAGTATTAGATTACAGTCCCATCACCCGTTTATTGATATTGTTGAAAGAACTCTGGAACAAATTTACAGACTACGGAGAAAAACTCCATTGCCCAGCTCGTAGTTTGGTGTGGAAGCTGAAGCTGCCTGATGCATTTCAGGCCTTTCAATATAATAGATTACGGTTGGGCTTTCGTGATTATGGGTGCCGAGGTAGGTAGTTATAACTATTCCCTTATCGTGGGCGTCACGTTCCACTGTTTTCTTGACATCACAGTTACTATACGAGCATCTATAATAACTCCTGCAAACAAACAAGCGAGTACTTAGTCCGATTAATATAACAAAGGAAGACTAATGACATAAGTACCTGGGATTTAATTCTAGCAAGCACCTCGGATTGGGGCTCTTCTTCAGAAATTTCCTCCCATACTTACGCCACTTATAGCCGTCTTGCATAATGTCAGTTTCGGATCTGGTCACAAATGCATATTTGAGTTCTGCCTTTTTCTTTCTGCTGCGCTCCTTAAGATTTCTGTTCAAAACATGTCACTTTACCATTCACAAGACTAGAGGCCAGGCCTTTTCTCATAACATATGTAAACAAGTCGATCATATATAAAAAGAGAAGAGATTCTTAACTGAAATTTTGCAATCCTTTTACATGTTTAATATATCTTAGACTTTAATATCAATACTTATATTTATAAGTGTTTATATTTTAGAATATGGGATAGAGTAGCCAAAATGTTTTTCCTGGATTGTAAAAGAATGAGCCAAGTATAGTGTTTGGATTGATTTTATGTGTCTCTTTCCTATATATATATTAAAAGAGGAGGCAGGTGATAACAGGTTGCTGAAGTATAGATAACTGGTGATTACAACTATTCATGATAAACAAGTAACAAAAAGATAACTTGTTCAATGCACTTAACTTGTAACTTCTCTATAACTTGTTCATAACACTTAAGTGTGACCTATCCATACTCATAGTAGCAAAGTTGCAAGTTACTTAACTTGTGACCTAAATTACTTAACTTGTTACCTATCATGATCTATGTTAGTTATATAAAAGCTATAGTTATATAAAAGCTAAATAAAAGTTTTGCCCTAAAAACCTTCAAAACAAACAAAAACTTACATGGTCTCAAAAGGCTTCTGGGTTTGGATTACAGTAGAATTGTGATCCAAATGAATCCCCTGGATGCATGGTGCACTGCTGGGAAAAGCTCGCGCATAATCACGTTGGACACTCGGTCCAGACGTGCCAGTTTTAAAATTGAATGACTGATCACCCGCATCCTCCTCCAAAACATTAAGAAAGTCTGAAATTTCAAATGCTTCGGCGCCTTTTATGTGCTGTGAACAGTTTGCCTCCTGCAGCGGCTGGGTTTCTTCTTTGCTAAAACCCTTAACGGCGTCTTGGAAATGGCCAATTCTCTGATCAAAATTAGCCATGGCAAATACCTCAGCTTTCTCCCTGAAACTCGCAAAAATATTTTGAAGAGATTTGGAAGACTCGGACACGGCGTACTACACATGCTGCAGCGTCCGTGAAGACCTATTCTCTTGATAAAGAATAAAATAATGCAACTCTGCTTGACTTTCAAGAATAAGATAATGCAACTCTGCTTGACAAGTCCAGATTTGGCTTGCCGTTTCTGTGCGATTTCTTGGTGGAAGGTGAAGGGTGGTTTCCTCGTATGTAATGATCTGATTGTGTAATTCAAATTTCCCGATTATATTTTAAAACAACTAATAATTTTTAGAGATAGACATGGGCCCAAAGTCTCTTCAAATCACTTTGCACAGGTACAGCACATTGGGACAAAGTTCATGTCGATTTCATAGCGAGTTGTCTCTTTTTGGCCTATGTTTTCGGCTGGTTTTTATCAGTTTTTTTTTCCATGAATCTTCAAAGAAATTTCAAAACTTTTAAAATATCTTACAAAGTGTGAAGTGTGGGGTTTTCTTATCACCTTATTTCATTTTTGAGTTTAAAATCGTTCAACAAATAACAAAAATATAATTTTTTGGATTAAATTTACTAGATTCTAACAAAAAAATCAGTCTGAAAAATAAAAAAGCCCCCTCCTTAAACAGCTTCATTTCATAGTGCTAAATTGAACTGAAGATTCCTGTGGGGCCTATCTAAGTCCATGTCTTGCATACTTCTTCTTGTTTGTTTGAATTTTCTGTGCAAATTTCCAGCTCGCCAAATATTAAATTGGCACACAGAGCTATTTGGGAAGAAAGAAATGTTGATGCTTATAGGCAAAAATTAATCAGCTTGCCTTGATGTAATATAGTTGTAGCAAGCTAGCAATGAATCTGCAGTAGCAATCATTATTTTTGCAGATTGGTTAATGATCGCCATAAGTAAGCACTAATCTATAAATAAATATTAATCCTTAAAAATAGAGGATTAATAGTCATATATATATATATGGTCGTAAGTACTAATCCGTAAAAAATAGAGGATTAATAGTCTCATACATATATATATGGTCGTAGGTGGAAAAGTTCAACATTTATACGTTCGGATATACTCCAGGTGTGTACGACAAAACTAGAACAAGTTAAATTGGCAAACATCAACCTTAGTTCAAGTAGCCAGTTCCATATGAATTATGATAAGAGAATAAGTTAAATTCGGCAGACATCGACCTTTGTTGAAATATCTAGTTTTTATGGGCAAACATCAACCTTGGTTGAATTATCTAGTTTTTAATGGGATGAATCTTTTGTTTTAGTTTTTATTGGATAATTTTTTTTGTTAGTAGTAGTGAAGTTAAATATTTTGGTTATTTAGTCATTAGCTATGAGTTATCTATGTATCACTTAATAGTTATCTATAGGTCATAGTGTACCTTAAATGCTCAAATAAAACCACATATGCAAGTGACTAGTTTTTATTGTTTACATTACATTTTTAATTACGAAATAAATTCAAAGCCATACAATTTTAACAACAAATATCTACTTGTTATAATATTTATATTAATAAGTGTTTATATTTGGGTGCATGCAAGCTAATGAAGGTCTTTTGACACACTTACACAAAGAATAGTCATGAGTGAAAAAATGAAATGCAGGAAATTGAATGATTTTTCCAAATATATACACTTACACAACGAATTCCAACTCACAAGAATTTATTGCTGGCTCGTTTTCTTGTAAGGCCCATTTTAGACCCCAAATTTCCTATGTTGTGCTTCTCCATTGTTGAAATGAATAACTCCCGATTCTTATTATTTCTCCATAGAATGCTTTTATTTATACATCTACGATGACTCTTGGGATCACACATCCGAGAGTCTCTTCATATTCCTAATATTTACAATAACGTATATTCCCAACGGATTATATTCCAACAATCCCCCCATTAATCCAAAGGGGTGTTAGTAAGTCCAAGCATGTTTCTAAATCTTTCAAACTTTTCTTGTCCAAGCGCTTTGGTGAAGATGTCTGCAACTTGATCATTTGTGGAACAATGTCGAAGATGGACTGTCTTGGCCTCTACATGATGTTGAATCAAACGATACTTTGTGTTGATGTGTTTGGTTCGATAATGGAATCTAGGATTCTTAGCCAGCTTGATTGCATAAGTATTGTCGATCAATAATGGAGTGGAGTTCTCTTGTTTTTCTTGCAAATCTTCAAGTATCTTCCTGAGCCATACTATTTCTTCCGTTGGTTCAGCTGCAGCCAAATATTCTGCTTTTGTTGTTGAATCTGTCGGAACTAACTGTTTGCGTGATCTCCATGAGACAACTGCTGATTCAAGACTCATAGTGTATCCACAAGTTGATACTCATGTCTCCTTATCGCCATCAAAATATGAATCTGAGTACCCAATAAGTTTGAAGTCATCCACCTTAGAGTACTTGAGTCCAACATCTTGAGTCCCCTTCAAGTATCTTAGAACTCTTTTTGCAGCTGACCAGTGTCCTTCACAAGGTTTATGCATGAACCTTGAAAGTATGCCAACAACATAAGAAATATCTGGTCTAGTTGTTGTAAGGTAGATAAGTCTTCCTACAAGTTGTCGATACTTGGTCGCATCCTCAAATTCTTTTCCTTCGCTTGATGAGAGCTTCATTTTCTGTTCCATTGGAGTAGAGATAGGGTTGCATTCTGTCATGCAAAAATTGTCCAGTAGTTCTCCAACATATTTTTTCTGAGATAGGAATATGTACTTAGGATGTTGAGTGACTTCGATTCCTAAGTAATAGTGGAGATGTCCCATATCTGTCATTTCAAAGATATTTTTCAAATCTTTCTTTATGGATGCTATATAGCTCTCATTGTTCCCTTTCATCAAAGGATCATCTACGTACACCACAAGATACACAATAGATCTTCCAACTTTCTTTATAAACAGTGTTGCATCATCAAGATCAAAATGTTTGAAATTTAACTTCAAAAGATGCACGGTTAATTTTTCATACCATGCACGAGGTGCTTGTTTTAGGCCATACAAGGATTTGACAAGCTTGCATACCTTTTGTTCTTTTCCTTTCACAACAAATCCTTCTGGATGAGACATGAAGAAATTTTATTTCAAGTCTCCATTCAAGAAAGCAGTCTTCACATACATCTGATGAACTTTCCACCCATTCTGAGTAGCTAAAGAGAGTAAGGTACGGATGGTAGCCCATTTTGCTGTAGGAGAAAACGTTTCTTCATAGACAATTCCTTCCTTCTGTGCATAGCCTTTTGCTACAAGCCTCGCTTTGTGCTTGTCAAGTGAGCCATCTGATATGTATTTGTTCTTGTACACCCACTTGTAGCCAATTGGTTTGGTTCCAACTGGAGTGTCAACCAGCTTCCAAGTTCCATTCTTCATGAGTACATCCTACTCATTCTGCATAGCTTCTTTCCATTCAACCCGAGTAGAAGCTTCTTCAAAGGAAGTTGGTTCAAAGTTAGCAGATAAATTAAATTCACAATCAAATGATACATCCATGTCATCACCTGAATTATCTGCTTCTCCTCCATCTTCATGTCTTTTTGAACTTCTTGTTCCCGTCTTTCCAACTTCATCTGTATGGACACTTTCAAGTGTCTTTGTGGCCCATTTAGGAATCTTTCGTGATGGTCCTTGTTGATCAGCTGGTGGTGCTTCATTTCCTTCATGGTTGAGTCTTCCAATTCTCTCAATCACATCATCCAGTTGAATCTCTTGTTTAGGTGAAGTAGCAGGAACTTCTTCATGCGGGGGAGTTGGTGCTTCAT
>LPNX010397975.1:11278-57814 GCA_001517045.1 Pseudotsuga menziesii
CGAGTATCAAGTAGCCAACAATTTGTGTAAGATGAAAGCGAAGTCATTTCATTAATACCAAGATTACAATGTGCAACAATACAATGAGTAGAATCTGAAGATTTACTAGCATCTTGGTTCTTATTGTCATCTTTCTTTTGGTTATGTCTATCTTTGATGGAGACCCACGAAGCCCAACACTGATCTGCTGTGTGTCCAATCTTTCCACAATGCTTGCACTTCAAATTTGATCTTTTGCTGGAGTTGTTACTGCCTCCTCTACCTCTGAATTTTCTTCTTCCTCTGCCTCTCTTGCTTCTTTCTCCTTTGGGATGATCATTGGATTGGTCTTTGGTATGTTTCTTTGCTTTTTGAGCAAAGCAAAGTGATTCTCCAGAATGCTCAGTTGTATTCTTACCAAAAGCTTTCTCTTTGTCAGCTATCTTCTCAACCAGGGTGTCAAATGTCAGTGATTTGAACTTGTCACTTGCTTGCAATGACTCAAGATAGTTGGAGTGAGAAGGATACAAAGATTTTACAAATCCTGCAAGGGGAAGATCTGGTTTCATACCAGTGGCTTGAATCTTGTGCATGATAGCTTTGATTTCAAAGGCAAGTAACATGGGATCATTGTCTTTTACTTCTAAACTGAATAGTTTTAGCATTAGTTGAATAACTTCCATTTCAGAGTGTGAATCATATAGATCTTTTAACGTTTTTAGTGCTTCAAAACATGACTTTGTAGGCAATATGTGCTGGCTCACCTCTTCACTCACTGTGGCAGTGATTACCGCTAAAGCTTTCTTGTATTTTGTTTTCTAAATGGCCTTCTCTTTCTCGGATTCTGGAGGTCCTGGGTCTCTGGTTATGGGCCCTCCAACTTTTGTCTCTATTGTGGTGCCTTCGCAAATACTGTCCCAAAGGTCATTGTAGATGAAGGAATATTTGATCTTCCTCCACCATTCTAGATAAGTGTCTTTGCCAGTGAGAGTGGCACCAACTATAGATTCTATATATTGCATCTTCTATGATGAATCTGCAACTAAAAAAATAGGAGAAAAAGAAGAAAGAGTAAAGGTGCAGGTCTAAGTCTCAGCCACCTTCCTCAAGCTTTACAACAATGCCAAGTCTCTGCTATTGTCATACAAACTTTGGAATACAAACTTAATCCTGTCAAGCCTACAATACCAACTTTAAATATGCTTTCAATGGCTTTCAAACTAGTAGAAAACAATCTCTCACCAACGCAAAGGAGCATATCGCAGGTTGGAGGCTCTAGGAATACGAGCTGCATAATATGAGCAGCTTCACACAGATGAGGACTGGCGTGAACCTTCTGTCACTAGTCTTCACTGGACTCGTAGTAGCAGGATAGCTTCAACCAATGCAGTCACACTTCACATAATTGTATGATGATGTGAATCTACATTCTCCAAAATGATCGTAGCAACATCAATAGTCAACTTTCATGGTCCTTGAAGGTCTGATATGCAACTTCAATTCGTAGAAAAGAAACTCTTCACGCAACAACTCCTCCACAATGTGAATCTTCAGTTATAGATTTTCCACCAGCAATCTTTAGTTATCATTCTTCAAAGAACTCACAACATCAAGAGTCATCATGGCTTCAGTATCAACCTCTCATAGCAGCAAAAGAATGATCTTTTGTGCATAACCTTCAGTCTCCAAGCAACAATATATTGAGAGCCTCAAATCGCAACAGCATTTTTGCAGTTTTCACAAGAGATATCAGAATTAGATTACAAGTTGGGAAGTGCCCATGCACATGGGAGAGCGATATATGGACTCCATGGGCTTCACCAATATTTCATTGCTACAATCCCTTAGATCTCTATGAGAGAATGCATTCACAAAGAAAGTTTTAATGGGAGACTGTCATAAACTTTGAGAGTTACAGGAATAATAGAAGATGTAGGTCGTTGTCCACCCATGGAAATCAGCTCACACTCAAAACACACAATACTATTACTGTTGTGAAACTCTGGGTGGAGACGTGATGGGTAAAAATTGAATGGTAAGAAGAGAGGGTGCAACTAGGAATTAGGGTTAGGTATAACAGTGTTTTGAGCACTTCAATTTTCTGGCAAAGAATAATCGAACATGTGCAGAGGTTCGAGGAAATAATTAATAACATATCATCCAATGGATTGTTTCATACCTTAGCTACTAGTTATTCCTCAACTCAGGTCTATGACTATAACACATACAATGAATGCACGTAGGTTGGAAGAGAAATGCTCGGATGCAGACTAATGAGGAACAAGTAGGTGGGTAGAAAAATGATAATGATTCTGAGTGCGTACAGAATGTCTAGAATGTTCAACCCTGAGCAAAGAGCAGGCACATTAATGGGCTAGGAGTCTGGCAATGGACTTGCAAGCATTCAGGCTGCTAGGACTAAAATGCATCAGGCAGGAGTTATGGCAGGTGGTGCTGTGATACCACTGTTGAAATGAATAACTTCCGATTCTTATTATTTCTCCATAGAATGCCTTTATTTATACATCTACAATGACTCTTGGGATCACACATCCGAGAGTCTCTTCATATTCCTAATATTTACAATAACGTATAATCCTGATGGATTATATTCCAACACCCATCATCATAAAACTCATATAAATGTCCTCATTCAAATATGATATAAAAGTACCTCAATATTGAAGCCAAATCCATGAAAACTAGTTATTCAAGAGCGTGGGGAATGAGACCCTTTCATGCATGTATTTATGATATTTTGACTTACAGAGCATATGGACATGATATTACATATCCATAAATTAGATACCAATCTTGGGCATCAAATATCCTCAACAAAGTGCAAGCACCACTCCAACAAGTGCGCCATCAACATGAGAGTATCGGGGAATGGAGAAGAAGGAATGAGAGAATAGGGATATAGATGATAATTCAACTGTATGGATATTCAACCTACAACTAAAAATCCTTCATTAAGCTCCAATGAGAGGTATGAATGGCCTCTCCATCAACCAACTTGGAAATGAATCCAACTCCCTCGAAATTGGTTCACAAGCAAGGAGAGTGAACACTCATAGTGCAATGGACAAACAAAAGCTCTTCAAATTTCCAAAGGACAATTAAAAATTTATCAAAATATCCTATCCTTCCTCATGAAATCCTTTTATTAACTACATGAGGCCTCTTAAGGTAGAATTTCCCTCCATGGGCTTCCTCCAATTCATCAAAGTGGATTAGTAATTCATATGACACTTGTCTTCCTCTTCATGCTCCAATTCTTTACCAAATTTGAATGGCTGCCAATAACTCCCAAATTCGACTTCTTGGTGGCTATTTTTAGCCCTGTCATGTCATATTTGTCATATGTCAGCAATCGGGTCTGAATTTGTCATACTTGTCATAGAATCTTCCATCATTTGTTGTCATAGAGTGCATGGAATCTCCTTCCAAGTGGCACACATTGTCTTTTAGTCTCTTCCTCTTCCATGGGAGTTACTCTCCTTTACTAATTCAAATTACTTGGATCATTATATCATATTTGACACCACATCACCATCCAATAACATTACATTACTCATGTGTTTGAATTTGGATGAAGATCATGCCAAGTGTGCATGAAATCTAGTCACCCAAAGGCTCCACAAGTTTATAAGTGTCTACATGAATCCATGCCACCTTATTTTCTTAGCATTTATCATTTATGTGACCCATTTAAATGTGAATATGATAAACTAAAGTCCTTTTCGGTCCCATACCCCCTTATTAAAAAATGTATGTCTCCATCTCAACCTAGGGAACTAGTAGGTTGGTGAAACATTATTTGCAAGTAGTCTTATTTGGAAATTATTTAACTGGGGATATGATAGTCCTCCCCACTCAAGATTTATTGTCCTCAAGAAATGGCAAGTTTGGATGATGCAATTTTTTTTGATATTCCCAACTAGCATCCTCATTTGGTACTCCTTCCTTTGCACCAAGTGCTCTCTTATGGTTGTGCTCATTAATTTTATTTACCTACAATTTGAGTAGTGGCACTCATGTGCTGCAATTTTTTGTTCCTAAAAGTAAAGAGATGTGGATTGTGCATATTTATATATCTTGTAACATCACCACTAACACCAAAAGGATTAATCAAATCCATAAAAATAAAATTTGCACAAACAATCTTTACCGCTATATTCTGGAAACCTTTTCTAAACTTTCACCACTTTTTGCTTTTGTATAACTCTTTGAATTTGGTACTGAGTTACAAAATTGTGAGTTTCTTAAGATTCCAAGAAAATTTCTGAGAGGAACCACCATGCTTCCTGCTGCACTACTTTGATTAAAATCATTTTATCAAGTGGTGATGAAATCTCCAATGCTGCTTGTTGCACCCAAAATTGAAACCAATGAGACCAAAAGTGATCCCAGGGTTCCATGTGATCCTAGTACATGCATGGTGTGAAATATCTATGATTAAATGCCATGAACACCAAGCATGTGAAAATTGAATCCATCTCTCAAAAGGTCTCCCACATAGGAAACTGGAACATTGCTATGCAAAGATGAACTCAAACAACTGAAGGTTGGTTTGATTTCTCAAACCAACAATCGAACTCTTACTCCAAGTGAGACGAAACCAAGCAATACAAGGATCCAACTTGTATTTCACACTTCCAAACATCATGAGTACAAAATATAGATTATGAAAGCACATGACAACATGATACAAATGTACATCAATAAGGTACCTCATCACAAAATCTTTAAAGTGCTTGTACATCCAAGTAAGTAGATCATCATGTATCCCATACACACAAGCATTAGGTATTATATCAAATATGCTCAAAGTAAACTATTTTGAAAATGATTTAATTTTATAAGACAAACTTATATAATTTAATTTTTATTAGTTTAAAAAAAAATCATTGTACATTTTAATTAAAAAGATATGGAAGCATATAATTAAGAAATAATTTTTTTTTACACTTTGGTAAAAAAGATATGAAACAATATAATAAAGAAATATTTATATTTAAATATTTTTTTCTAATACCAAACTAACTTAGTATAATGTTAATTCTAATAATGAGTTGAGGAAAACAAAAAAATGTTACCATGTTGTGTGTAATTATTATATATCAAATTTTAAGTATTTATAAATGTGGTCATGATGTAAATATTTAATGTAAAGTGTTGCTAAATTACAAATTAAATGTTCCAACAACCCAATGTAAAGTCTTTGCATTCTAGGTTGAATAGCACTCGTAACAACACACTAAAAGGCAAATAAAGTACTTCCTTAATTATTGGTTGTGTTTGTAGAAAAAGAATATTATGATAACAGCACTCTTATAATAAGAAGTTAATTTCTTTTATGTATAACTTTGATAATAAAAATATGTGTTTCTTTTCTTTAGTAATAAGGAGATGAAATATAGTTATAGTATGTGTTTAAGTGAATACTAGTAAAAAAATATTAAAAGCTGAAAAGGATATCTCTGTGTGGCTGCATACCTTTTATTTCGGAATCTAAAGCATGTTTACATGAAAATTTTTCATAATGACTGCCATGGTATAAACTATTGTGTACCTGTCAAAGCTGTCATGAACATATATAGACTCATAACCTAAATTGTCACCGGTTGTATGACAATGGAGACTATAACTCCAACCCGTACAGCACCAATTAAATTGGTAATAGTCTCTAAAATACTATGAGTGGCACCGTGTGACCATGGAACCCAGAAATAAAACTCAATTTTCTCTGTATTAGACTACAGCCCCCATTACCCATTTATTGATATTGTTGAAAGGACTGAAGCATAGTTACAGACTGCGGAAAAAAGCTCCATTGCCAAGCTGGTAGTTTGGTGTGGAAGCTGAAGCTGCCTGATGCATTTCAGGACTTCCAATATAATAGATTACTGTTGGGCTTTCGTGATTATGGTTTCCCAGGTAAGTAGTTATAACTATCCCATTATCGTGGGCGTCACGTTCCACTGTTTTCTTGACATCACAGTTACGATCCGAGCATCTATAATAGTTCCTGCTAACAGACAAGCGAGTTCTAAGTCCAATTAATATAACAAAGAACGTCAAATAACATAAACACCTGGGATTTAATTATTGCAAGAACCTCGGATTGGGGCTGTTCTTCAAAAATTTCCTCCCATACTTACGCCACTTATAGCCATCTTGCAGAATGTCAGTTTCGGATCTGGTCAGAAATGCATATTTGAGACCTCGTTCTGCCTTTCTCTTTCTGCTGCCTTCCTGAGGATTTCTGTTCAAAACATATAACTTTACTATTCACAAGAGAAGCCAGGAATTCTGATAACACATCCCATCTCAAGTTTTAAATTTTTCTGCGCGTTCAATAGATTTGGAGAAATGTTAAGATGAATAGTTATATAGATTAGGATTTGGGGTGGAGTACCAAGGATATGTTTTTCCTATATTGTAAAGGATAAAACAAGTGTATTGTCTAGATTAAATTCTGATAACATATTTTATCTTAAGTTTTCAATTTTTTTTGGACGTTCAATAGATTTGGAGAAATGTTAAGAATAACAGTTATACAGATTACTATTTGGGGTGGAGTAGCAAATATGTTTTTCCTAAGTTGCAAAGGATAAGACAAGTGTATTGGTCAGATTAAATTCTGATAACATATCTCATCTCAAGTTTTTAAATTTTCTGAACGTTCAATAGATTTGGAGAAATGTTAAGATGAATAGTTATACAGATTAGGATTTGGGGTGGAGTAGCAAGTATGTTTTTCCTATATTGATGATGATGATGATGGTTAACGCCTATATTGATGATGATGGTGGTGGTTAACCTCCAGTGACACCAAACTTTGGTCTATCTGACCTAATAAACCAGTTAATTAATTTGTTTTAAAATTGTATTCCTATGCTTAAAGAGCTTGGTGAGAAGCGTCCCTAGCTCACTATAACACAAGTGTATTGTCAAAATTAATTTTATGAAAGTTGATTTCAAATTTAGAAAAAAATATAAAATATTTAAATAGCAGTGAAGGCATGGATAACTGGAAATGACAGACAACCAATTTAATAACTAGAAGAAAGCACTAGCTGACTACAATGATTACAAGAAAGCAGTAATTGACTACAATGATTACAACTAAGCAAACAAATAAGAACAAATAACATATAACTTGTTCATAAACTTAATTTGGAGCCTATCCATGTACATAGACCACAAGTTAAATAGCTATACTAATTATATAAAAACTAGATAAAAATAAAAATAAAAACATTCCAAAATAACAAAGACTTACATGGTCTCACGAGATTCATGGGCTTGGATTACATTAGAATTGTGATTCAAATGGATACATGGTGGATTGGTGGGAAAAGAGCCTGCATAATCACGTTGGATACTTGGTCCAGACGTGCCAGTTTTAAAGTTGCATGACTGGTCATCCGCATCCTCCTTGAAAACAAGAAAGTCTGATATTTCAAAAGCTTCGGCCCCTTTCCTGTTCTGCGAACAGTTTGCTTCCTGCAGTGGCTGGGTCTGTCCCTTGCTGAAACCCTTAATGGCGTCTTGGAAATGGCGAATTATCGGATCAAAATTAGCCATCGCAAATACCTCAACTGTCTCCCAGAAACTCACAAAATCTTTTGAAGAGATTTGGAAGACTTGGACACGGCGTATGCCTCCGTGAAGACCGATTGGCTTGACTTGAATGAGAAAGAATTAGGTGAACGCAAGTGTGCTTGACTTTCAATGCTTTTGACAAGTCCGGACTTGTCGGTGCGATTTCTTCGTGGAAGGTGAAGGGTGCTTTCCTGGGATGTGATTATCTGATTGTGTTATTTGAATATCCCGATTGAACGGTATCGCTTAATTTTTATTTTTTTTAAAAATCATAATTTTTGGATTAGATAATGTTTTTTATTTATTTATTTCTTTTAGTTATCATACAACCATTTAAAATATGTAAAATGATTTATGATTCATTTTTTTTAACTGAGATACAAAATAATTTTATTAAGATGATTAAACATTCAATAATATTAAAAAAGTTGAACTAATCAAAGCAAGAGAAAAGATTGTCCAAGTGGACATTCTCAAATTGTTCAACCTTGCAAGTAGATTCAAGTGTGTTTTTTAATCAATGTCTCTATATTTTTTCTCCACCCTTGGTACTCCTAAGCAATCATGAGCTTACAATGACCCTTCTTACATGGAGAGGAACCAAAACTAGGAAAAAAAAGGCCATGGTAGCCTAGAACTATGTTTAACTTGAAAACATGACTTTAGGGTTAAACATTTGGTGGTGTTGGTGGTGTTGGCTCCAAAATGGGAAAGTCCCTTGGTGTCAACTTTGGAAAATGAAGATATGTTAGACAGGCACTTATGAATAAGATCTTATCAGACTTTTAGGAGATAGGATATGATCTCTTATATAGAATGCAACTTGGGAGAACAAGGAACTCATTCAAAACCACTGCTTCTAGAAATTTCAGGATGGCGAGTCGGCTTGATTTTGGGAAGATGCATGGCAACATCTCCCCAAATTGGGAGATTATCTAGTTCTAACAGATCTCAATGATTCCTACATGCTCAGGTCTCAATCAAGGTCAATCATTAATGGGACCCTAATATCTAACATTGGATATATGGAGAACTTACCTGACAAAAGAGAATTGGCCTAACTTGAGAAACAACCCAAGATAGAGTGAGCTTGAGGAAAAAATATGAATTAGGAAAATACCTACTAGCCTTCTTCATGTTCAAGTAACTTCTCTCTAAAGGAATCCTATACTATATTGGACAATTCCATTAAGAACAAATAGAAATAATTTCAAACTCAATTTGGAAGCAAAATATTTGGTTTAAGATCTCTACATTCTTATCCTAGGTGGCTAGAATAAAGACCCTCAATTGTGACAAAATCCTCAAGTGAGGATATGAAGGTCCCTCACAATGCTTTATTTTCCTCCAACGAGATGAAACTTAACAAAACATTTTCAACCAATTCCCCTTTGGGAGCCAAAATATATGAAAAACTAACACATTGAACAAAGAAAGCATCGTCGAAACCATTGCAAATTGGTTGTAGATTGCTTTCCATTACCATGATTCTTAACCACACATGGTAGATATTTCTAGTCTTCTTGCTCTAGGAAACATGGAAAGAGTGTAACCACAAAACCTTTAAGGACCCATCCCAAATTCAAGTCCATATTTGGAGTAGAATCCAAAAAGTTATTTGAGAGACCATATATTCTAGTAAATGAACCACACAAGATGGGAATTGTTCTACAACTAAATGAAGAATATTATAGGAATGGGGCCTTAAAGCTTGTTGCTCCCCTCGTATCATCATTATTTATACCCCTTCCATTGCCAACACCACCTCTTGAGGGTTATATAAAATTGAATATTGGTGGGGTCTTGAAGGGAAATTCACACCCATCATGCCATGAAGGCTCCTTCAAATATTGCAAAGGAGAAATCATAGGAGTCTTTTCTAAAGGTATAGGTAGTGAAAGTAACAATGATGTTAGATTTTTTGCTCTATGCAAGGAACTCCAAATTGCTATTATACAACACTACATGCTACTTATAATAGAAGGAGACTCAAAGATAATCACCAAGATGCTCACCAAACTATGAAATGATTCTCCAATTTAAAATATTGCTCTTAATTGGAGATTAGAGCACAAGCTTTAATGTATGTTGGATCTCATTAATCAATTGATTTCCATAATCCCCTCTCATGTTGGATGCTTCACAAACAAGTTAGCAGAAAAATTGTTTATGAAGGCATTGTTTTTGGTAAGAAGAACATTGACTATGAATACACAAGCTCTCTATTTCCTCAATCTAGAAGGATTGCAAAGCAATTTCATAGGTCGATCAATATTTCCCAAATGATGTGTGCATTGAAGAGGGGTGTGGGGGTGAAAAGACTATTTCCAGATGTCATGGAATCCACTCCTCACTCGTTAATAAGTCATTATAGGATATGGCACCCAACATGTGAGAAGGGAAGCTAAGACATCATTCCTTCATATACCTAGTTTGTTGCATTTACTTCCTATCATGGTAATGAATAAATGGAATTGTTTGAGGTTATGGTTCTTTCTCTTGCTGGTGAACCATACCATGGTAATCATGCTCATGTGTGGGTTCACAACAATTGTGATGGGGATTTCTAATCCCTAACCTGACTTTCCATGCCTTTCCCCTTTAGACTCCTCTTTTTTTTATCGCTACCATCCATCTAGAAGTCCTGTAATTCATTCTCGACCACTTTTCGATCTACACTAACTAAAGAACATGACCAACAATCGAATTCAAGGCATGGTTGTACAACAATATATAGACTCCTAGTAGAATGGTAAGTAAGCAATGCAATAATGGTGACCGTGAGGGTTAGGGTGGCCATGATGGTAAAGGATAGAGGGGCTTTATCCATAAGACAAAGATTTTGAAAGAAGCAATAGACTCAATTGATCGCTTTTGACAACACGTTCCTACTAAGATTCAAAAGGAAATCTATGAGGCACATGTTTGGGTTAAGTAGGAAATGAAAGTTACTAACATTGAGGATATCGGTACGGATATGCATGCTTGGATACCTAATGTGGGAACTTCAAGAACCATATACATAAAGTATGTCAAAACTTTTTTATTATACTAACACACCAAGTCTTTTATAGGAAAAGTGCTTCTAGACCACAAAAAAGAAAACAAAGAAATCCTCATTCAACTAGATGAATTGTGAACAAAATTAGTCAGGTTGAGTTAGATGCTAAGATGAATGTGCTAGAAATGGAAACAACAGTATGGTCTTTTGAGAAAGGGCACCAAAGGGGCAAACTAGCTCTACACCAATAAAGCTTTAGGTGCCCAACAATCTTACTATTTCCGATTATCCCTAGTTTTATAATTATATTCATTTTTTGTTTTTGTCTAATATCTATAGAAACAAACTACATAGTAATAAATAAGAAAAGGCTAGATAACAAGATTTATTAGATGCTTAATCCTCTTTTGTAACTTGATATTACTTTTATCAATCTTAGACATCTTTGTAAATTCTTTGAAACTTAAAAAAATGAAAAACTTAAATTTTGTGGATGGTGTAGTTCTCCGAGTAGTAGGCCACCCATATAACATTTATATTTTTTATGTTTAAGTAATATGATGTTGCCATCAGCTTAAAAAAAGTTTTGAATACTAGTTAAAATAGAAAACAAGATTAAAAATGATTTTATATTATAAAACTCAAGATATAATTTTTAAATAATAAGTTTTACAAATTTATTTATATAAAAGATTTTGCATATATTAAATTTTTATAAATTTATTTATAAAAGTTATAATGATTATATTTAATTTTTTAATATATTATTAAAAATAATTTTGACAAGTTAAATTAAAAAACTTTGTAATATTTTTTATAATGATTTTATTGACTTTATCATATTTCAAATTAATTTTAAACCATGACCGTAATTTAAAATATTTTTGAGTCTTTGACAAGTTAAATTACATTATAAAACTTTTGTAATATTTTTTTATAATGATTTTATTGACATTATCATATTTGAATTTGAACAATATTTATAATTTCTAATCCTAACCTTAATTCAATGGAAATTATTAAAAACAATTAAAAACAACGATATGGAGTTTACATTTTACTTAACTTGAATTGTTTATTATTTTATTTTCTATATTTAATTATAGTATTAGTTTATTTTCAATAAGTGCATACATCCAATTTTAATATTTTCCTTTTTTAAACAATGTTATATTGGATGTTAGCATGATATGATACGATTTTTTAATATATATATATTTTTAATGATTATTCCAATTTTCGTAAAATCTTTTCAAATCAAAAGTTTAAGTTTTACATAATATGTATATATTGTTGTGAAATCAAAATTTTAAAATTCAAAAAACAATTTAGAACTATAAAGTGTTGAACCTGATTTATTGAGCCGCTAAGTATGGGGGAGATCTTGTAACATGAGGTTAGTTTTTAAAATTTTTACATTTTTATATTTGTTGATTTTTATAGTTTGAAAAGCGAGGATTTCACCTCTTTTAGATAGTGTTTGGACATGGGAGATCAGAAGAATTTTTTAAATTCCCACAAATCAGTATTAAAATTGATTACTTGGGATGCCCCAGGGTATTTAAGTCTCTTGAATTGAGTTATATATTTAGATTGTTATTTAAATAACATAAAATTTAAATTAAAAAAAAAAACTTAACCATGGCTCAATAAAAAATATGGTTAATATAGCAATTTTTGAATTTAGTTAGAGGTTATTTATTTTACATAAACACATATACTTTCATTTTGCACAAACACAAGCAAGGATCATAAGGAACGTTATTATTAGTGTAACCAACTAATCAAGATGCATTTAAGCATATAAGATAGGACAATGATGCAATGAATCCAGAGTGTACACTTGTTATACTTGGTAACTTGAGTTAATTTTGTTGATAACCTCAAGGAAGCTCAAAATGAAAGATAATATCTAAGCACCTATAGGTGCAATTAATGTTGATAAACATAAATACTCATTAAATAAATTTAAATTAAATTTACAATTCAATAATAAATATATTAAAATTGATTACTTGGGATGCCCTAGGGTATTCAAGGCTATTGAATATATTTATACATTTAAATTGGGATTTGAATAACACAAAATCCAAATTTAAAGAAAAAAAAAACAAATTCCAATAAAAATTTGGTCAATAAATTAGAAATTATTTATCATACTTAAACACACAGAATTTCATTTAACTTTAAATTTATTAAACATTTTTCTTATTTAACGTTGATTTATATTAAAAAAGTAAATAAAAACCTAAGGAGATATTTCATATTCTAAAGCATTTTGATTTTAATTATATATATATATATATATATATATATATATATATATATATATATACTCTAGAACAACCACAAGTAATGTTGAAGGCTTATAAAAGCAACCAACCACAATTTTTTGGCTTTTAATTAAAGGCTAAAATATATAATTTTATATTAATATAAACATAAAAAAAATACTATTTACTTATAAAAAAAGTCATATTAAAAGGAAAAACCAAATCGTTACCCCTTTTTAACCAACCCTTAAGTGAATCTTATTTAAATCTTAATCAGTATGCATTTAACCATAACAAGATAAGACAATCATAAAATGAATCTCCATTGTCCTAATACACAAAATTTAAATAAATTATTTTATTATTTTGAATATTTTTCACAAGAAGTAAAACATAAATGTAATGGATTATTCTTTTATTAATTAAAAAAAATGGAGGGAATCATAACTCAAATAGTTGTTGAAAGAGTGTTTGGTGACCCACAAGAAAAAAAGACAAGTGGTTGAAGCTCTTGAGTGAAAACTCAAGATGTAGGAGGCATCTTCCCCAAAATCTGTCACAATTCCTGGTGGAATACTAAAGAGCAGGAGGCTCTTAAAATATCAAGTCCTAGGCAAAATGCTATATAATAGTATGTCCATTTAGCAAGCAGGAGGCTAGCAGTGGATGGAGTACTGACCTGTTATTGCAAGAGATGGCGCATTAAGTAGATTTTTCTCTTGTGGTTTAGGAAATAGGATCGGGGGTTCTAGAGCAAGTGACAGTTGGATGCTTTAGGAGTTGGTTGGGAGCAACGACTATTTCATTTCTATTTTCTTGACAATAGTTCCAGGTTCATTATTCTACTTATTATCTGTCTAAAACTAGTTACAGTAGAATGTCAAGCTAACTATGAATTATATTTATTTCTTTTTACAGCAATACTTCTATGCACGTTTCTCAAATATTGTTCCTATTATGCATCTGATTCAATTATCTTTTTACTATATATCTTATCCAAATATCTTTCCTATTGTTATATTCATGTAAAGTAAATTGAGATTAATTAGTATTCATAAATTCATGATCTTTAGAGTTCTTATGAATCTTTGTTTGGACATCCATACCCAAATCAGAGAATTTGTATAACATAGTAATGTTAATATAACTAGTAAATCAAAATGAAGGACTATCTTAGATATGGTTAAATGTTCTAGATTCATATAGATTTCCTGTTAAAACTAGTTAAATTACTTTATAGCTTATAGAAGAAACTTTCAATATTTATTATAACAAACTCATAGAGACAATGCTAACACAAACCAAAACATTTAACACATCATAGTATTCTTTTCCATAACCTGTTAATCTAAAGACCATAAACTATTTATTTAGGAAGTTTCTTAACAGGTTGAGAGCCGAGAGGACTCCATACATCCCACCTAAAACATATCAATGTTATCGCATATCAAAATCCCCAACAGAGATCGAGATTACAAAGATAAAAAAGGAGTAATTTAATACAATAAAATTACTTCACCAATTAACCAAGAGTCCACGACTGAAGTCGAGTAGAGAAAATATTATAACTAAATCCTTTAGATCTACTTTAAACCATCACAAACCTATCTCACGATTACACAACCTATTTTTACGGGTATCTATACCCGAGGCTAAATCAACATTTTAAAAACAAATCAAATCTACAAATTTCAAATCGAGTTAAAAATCATTTATAAGCAACGAAACCATGGAAAAATCCAATACGTGGAAGTAATACCATCGTAAGATGGTAACCATGATATAAATAAAATCATGATAGGTATTATGATTAACAAACAATAAACTCACAAATTAATAAACCGGTACGAACCTATGGGGTCGCTTTATTTATTTTGTATAAATAAAATCATGATAGGTATTAGCATTTACATCAAGAACTGAACAAATAAGAAATTGTTACATAACTTAGGGGGGTTGTATAATATTATTTAAATATCAAATTAAAACATACAAGTTCGAAACACGGGACGACTGGAAGTCCATCAAATATGGCATCCATTATTTCCCCAAAAATCTCTACATATAAATTTATAGAAACACTGAACCAAAGTGGTGGTAAGCCCATCAAAGAGGGCACCCACAACTTTGTAAATCCATAAAATTATACACATAAAAATACTTAACAACTACGGTGGAACAAAGAGGCTGCGAATCTCTCTTCCTCTAGGATAAAAATCCATAAGGGTTAAATAAATTTACATTCTAAAACTTATCTCGAGTATGGAGAAATTCCTTGCTCCTACACGACCACGGTTTTCTAGCCAAGAGCCACCTGCAAAGTTAGACGACGAGAGGAGGTTAGATGCTGGTTAATCTAGAGTGGCTTCTCCATATTGTAAACAAAGAAGAGGATGGTTTTACTCACCTTAGTGTTTAAAGAAGTGGGCCTCGGAGGAGGTGGCCGTCTTGTTATTCTCGTCGGCTTCCCAAACCTACAAACACCAACATTTTCAGTCAAAACTATAATAAATTTTATTTGAAAGATTGAAAATATTAATGACTGAAGTTAATTTTCATTACCTTGTTAGATGCAAAGAGGGCCACGGGTCGGCTCCTCCTAGATTCCCTTATCCCTCTTCTTCCTACAAAGTAAAACGATAAACCTAGTTAGTCTTTTGACAGAGTGCTAAAAATTATTTATTAAACAAATTTCGAAACTGAGCAAGGTTTATTCAACTTACCAGGTTAAAGGTAGTTGCAATACCGTGGAACGTTGGTCTAGTTTCAAGTCACAACAAACCAAAAAAGACATAACTATATGGGGGCATAACCACTGAGAAATCCTCCAAAACACCTTAGAAGAAAACAACCAGTGAAATTTTACAAACTGGGTAAAGGTTTAACGGGTGAGACTACTCAGCACAGACATGGAAGGAAGAGCTTCCCTCCAAAGGAGTTGCGGACCAAATAACAATGAAGTGAAATGTTTGGACAGACCAAGAACCACAATTAAAACCATAGAAAAATCCTTGCCATCGTGTAGGATAAGTGGAGGTCCGACATTGAATCTCAGGTGATATTTTAAATGCCTAGATGTGTTGTCAACTCACAGTCAGGATAAAACTTTATTGCAAAGGTTAATCATCGTACAACCAAATCATAACCTTGTACCTCCCTTTGTATCGCAGAGTTAAAAAATTATGTTATAAACATGTCGAAGGTAGTAAAGCCATGTTCATTAATCTCGACTATGATATAAATCCCATAGTCCCAACCTCGTTTAACATATTAAATCAAACATTTAAAATTTACCTTGCGCAAGGATCATGGTGTATACCATGGATCGAAACATAATATAATTCCATGCCTTTGTAATGGGATCAAGACTATGGTGCTTAACACCATAGTCTCCCAAAGCTTCCTTTCTTCTTAAACACCTTGCAACTAAGCACCATGTTTTGTGAGTTAGGGCATGGAGGTTAGGGCCAAGAATTAGAGTTAGGGATAAGCAATCCCTTAGTAAAACATATCACAAGATAAATGTAGAAGTGCCAAAAATATCACCTTCAGGTGTGACAACATAATGCCGCAAACCATGCAACATCCGTATATTGTATAACTTGTCAAATATTAGTAAGAAACCAGTATATGTCACTATATAATTTAAATGACAAAGTATTCATGTTGCAGTCACTAATACATGCTAGGTTATTCACTTGGATTTTATAGATGTTTATATATATATATATATATATATATATATATTGATTTTTTTTATTGTGGAAATTAGAGGTTTGTGACATAATGATATCAGAGCATGGTTACAACACTTGGCCTGAACAATGCCAACACTAAAGATGATAAAACAAGAAAACTAATTTTATTCTATTGTGGTTTGATTCTCTTGCGAAACAGGAAGAGAAGGATAACTTTGTTTTTGCAAGAAATTATGGAAGATGTAGGAATGTCTACGGAAGAAGAATGAGTCATCCTAGAAATCCCGTGAACAATGAAGAGGGTAATCTAAGGGAGGGTGAAATTTGGGTAAATCTTAATGAGAGTCGAAACGACAACCCATCTGAGTTACAACGAATTATTAAAGAATTAAGGGCAGAATTAAAAAGAGTTAGAGAAGATAATGAACGTATACTGAAATCACAAGAGGAGTTAAATGACATTTTAATCGCTAAAATACAAAGTATAGAAAAAGAGAAACACAAAGAACCTGAACATAATATGGAAAAAAATACACCTTACAAATGTAAGGGAAGGAAGATGGAATTTTCCAATCATGGGGCTGAATCCTCCAGTGAGGAATCAGCCAAGCACCATACAGAAAAACATTAGGATTCTAGTGAGAGTAGTGACAGTAATTGAAAGAAAAATAAGTACAAACCTTATGAAGAAATTTTTGGATAATTTAAAAAGATTAAACCTCCTATGTTTAACGGTGAGATCGAGAAAGGAGAAGAAGCAGAAGCTTGGTTATCTAGAATGAAGAAATATTTCCAGATCTATAACTATTCCGATGAATTAAAGGAAAAAATGACCATCTATAACTTAACTAGTAAATAAAATATTTGGTGCAAGATATAAAAAAGGTAAAATGTATAAAAGAATGTTATGTAACATGGAAAACTTTTAAGAAGCACTTTAAATGAAAGTATATTTCAAAATAGTACTATGAAGTAAAACAAAGGAATTTTACGAATTAAGGTTAGGTGCTATGACCATGAAATAAGTCTGTAGTAAATTCCTAAGTTTACTTTGTTATGTACCTTATATAATAGATGAAAAACCAAAAATACAACGCGTTCTTAGCTAATTTCCTCTCATGATTAAAAAGAGGTTTGAGTATGACAAATCATAAACACTGGAAGAGGAAATGAGGAAAGCAAAATTATGTTATGATCAAAATAAGAATAAAAGAAAAAATGTACCTAACTGGAAAAATAAAATACGTGACAACTTTGATCAAAGAAAGAAGAATACTAAGTTTTTAAAAAATACCGGGAATAACTACAAAGGGTATCAAGGCTATAATTATAAAGGTTTTAAGCCACAAAACCCTGCAGCAAAAGAAAGAGAACCTCCCACTACTTTTAATAAAAACACTACACAAAGGGAACCATTAAAATGTTGGGAATGTGGCGAGCCACATTATTTTAACGGTTGTCCCATAAGAAAGATTTTTTTAATAATGTTCACTCCATTTAAGAGTCCGTTATAGTTAGAGATATGGTAAGAAGCATGCCCATAATCAGTGTTGCATTGGAGAATTGAAAAGCAGACCATTAGACTTCAATGGTCAAAATGGAAGGTATGATAAAAAAGTCAACCCATTTCTATATTAATTGATCTAGGTGCAAGTTTGAGTTATGTATCACCTAGGATTGTTGAATTGTGTAAATTATCATAAGAAAATTTTGGAAAATCTTGGCTGGTACAACTAGCGATAGGTACCAAAGGAAAGGTCACTAGTTATGTGAAAAACTATGAAATTATGATGAATGAATACATGTTGATCTAAATATCTTACCATTAAGTTCTTATGATTTGCTAATAGGAATGGAATCGATCGAAAAACACAAGGTTATGTTGAATTGTTATGATAGAACTTTTACATGCATGGATGCTAATGGAAATACAATTAAAGTAAAAGGAATTCCCAGAAAAGTTACGATTAGAGAAATATTTTCCTTGCAGGCGAAAATATTTGTATGTAAGGGATGTAAAGTATTTGCAGTATACATAATGGATGACAAGGATAATGATAACAAACTTAAAATAGAAGATACACTGATCTTAAAAGATTTTAAATCCATATTTACGGAAGAAATCCATGGACTACCTCCGAAGAGGGACATAGAATTTACAATCGATATGATACCGAGAGCGATACCAACATTGAAATATCCTTATTGGATGAATATAATAGAACTTACATAACTTAAATCACAATTGAAAGAAGCAATTGATAAAAAGTACATTCGATCTAGTGTCTCCCCTTAAGGAGCACCAATCTTATTCGTAAAGAAGAAAGATGGAACTTTAAGATTATGCATAGGTTATCGACTATTAAAAAAGATGACTATAAAAAATTGATATCCTTTACCCTGGATAGATGATCTATTAGATCAGTTCTGAGGGGCAAAAATCTTCTCCAAAACAGATTTAAGGTCCGGATACCATCAGGTACAGATAAAGGACGAAGACATCTTTAAAACTGCTTTTAGAACCCGATATGGTCATTACGAGTTTGTCATAATTCCCTTTGGTTTAACAAACACACCTGCAACTTTTATGTGTTTAATAAATAATATTATGAGTAACTACTTAGATAAATTCATAGTCGTCTTCATTGACGACATACTGATTTACTCAAAGAATAAACAAGAACATGAAGAGCACCTAAGAATAATTTTACAAGTGTTTAGAGAACAACAACTATTTGCTAACTTAATCAAATGTGACTTCTTTAAACACAAAATTCAATATCTAGGGCACATAGTGTCTAAAGATTGAATATGTGTCGACCTCAAAAAGATTAAGGCTATCACTGAATGACCAGTTCCTAAACATGTAACTAACATAATATTGTTCATGGGGATTATGGGTTATTATCGAAAGTTTATTGAAGTATTTTCTAATATAGCCCACCCCATAAATTCACTATAGAAAAATGGTAAGAAATTTGATTGGAGCGAAAAGTGTATTGAAAGTTTTAATAAATAAAACACTTGTTAACCATCGACCCTTTCTTAAAAATTGTTGATCCCATTAAATATTTCATCATATGCACTGATTCATGTAAGGAAGGATTAGGAGGGGTGTTAATTCAAGAAAAGTACATCATGGCCTATGAATCTAGAAAGTTAAAACAACATGAGAAGAACTATGCTACACATGAATTAGAACTTGTTGCAATTATACATGCACTAAAGATGTGGCGACACTACCTCATCGAAAGAATTTTTTGCTAATGTCACGTAACATAAGTTTAAAATACTTGTTTGATCAAGAATACCTAAATGCTAGACAAGCTAGGTGGTTGTTCTTTTTAATTGAATATGATTTCAAAATAAAACATATAAAATGGAAAGAGAACAAAGTTGCGGATGCTTTAAGTCGTCACGCAAATTTACTATTCACAAGCAGTAGCTACGAATCAAATTTAGAAAATCAAATCTTAAATGCAAAAATTTCTGATAAAGAATATCAAAACCTAAAGGAAAAGACTGTCGAAAATAAAAGGAATCAAGTAAAAAAAGATTTTAGTTTTATTGGAAGAGGGTTATTGCTACATAAAAATAGAGTATACATACCAAATGTAGCAGAAATTAAATTAACTATTATGAATGAGTTACATAAACGACCATATTCAGGACACCATAGATACAAGAAGATAATCACTATGATAAAAAAGGACTTCTTTTGGCCTATCATAAAAAAAGAGGTAGAAAAATATTTAGCTCGCTACAACAAATGCCAACATGTAAAAGCAAAACACCAACATCCAACAGGGTTACTCCAACCACTACCCATTCTGGAAGGGAAATGGGAAGTAATTAGCATGGATTTCATAACATGTTTACCTAGAAATTTTAAACAACACGACTCAATCATGGTCATAGTGGACAAATTAAATAAAGAAAGTAATTTTATTCCAGTAAAAAATACTTATAAGGATTTTAACATTGCATATATATTTATGAAACAATTTTTTAGGTTACATGGTGTACCTAAGGTAATAATCTCGGATATAGATGTAAAGTTTACAGGGAATTTTTGGAAGGCCTTGTTTAAAGGACTTAGCACTCAATTAAATTTCAGCACCATGTATCATCCACAAACAGATGGACAAACTTAAAGAGTAGATAAAATCCTATAATACATGCTTAGGATGTATGTAATGGACAAACCAGGTAAGTGGGAACATTACTTGCACTTAGTAGAATTTGCTTACAATAATAATTTTCAATTATCAGCTAGAATGAGTCCTTTTGAAATCCTATATGGACACAAATGTAACACTCCAATTTCTTGGAGAAGTCCAGATGTTAGGTTAATGTTAGGACCTAAATTGTTAAAGAATATGGAACTAACAGTGAAACGGGTTCAACAAAATTTGAAAGCTTCCCAAGACATGCAAAAGTGTTATGCCAACTTGAAAAGAACTGCTCGAGAGTTCTAGGTAGGTGAGCATGTATATATAAAGGTAAAACCCAAGAAAATATCCCAAATACTGGGCAAATATTCAAAATTGGTACCAAGGTATTGTGGGACATTTGAAATTTTGGCAAAACTAGGGCCGATAGCATACCAATTAGCCCTACCGCCTACGATTAATGTACATAATGTTTTTCAAGTTTCCATTTTGAAGAACTAGGTTCATGATGCTACTCATGTGATTGATTGGAATGCTATTCAGGTGGAACCCGAAGGAGAGTTATAGGGAGGACCATAGCATATTCTCGATAGGAGAGAACTTTTAATCCGGAACTGTACCATCGGACAAGTCAAGGTGCAATGGAATCACCTTAGTCTGGAAGAGTCCACTTGGGAATTGGAAAGGGATATGTGGTAGGCATATATTTTCCTATTTCAAGATGAAATGATCGAAGAATAAATACTGAAAAATAATAACACCAAGGACGGTGTTATCCTCTAAGGGGAGGTGTATGTAATACACCAAATTTAGATAAATTGTTATTATTCTTTTTGAATATTTTTTACAAGAATTCAAAAATAAATGTAATGGATTATTATTTTATTAATTAAAAATATTGGAGGGAATCAAAAGTGAAATAGCTATTGAAAGAGTGTTTGCTGACTCATAAGAGGAAAATACAAGTGGTTGAAGCTGCTGAGTGAGAAATCAAGATGGAGGAGGCATCTTCCCGAAAATCAGGTCACTATTGTTTGTGGAGTGTTAAAGAGAAAAATAGGATCATAAATGACCAAGTCCTAGAAAAAATACTATATAATATATGGCAGGAGTCTAGTAGTGGACGAGGAACCTATTTGTTAATGCAAGAGATGGCACGTTAAGTGGATTTTTCTGTTGTGGTTCAACAAATAGGATCGAGGGTTTTGGAGCAAGTGAGACTTGGCTGCTCTAGGAGTTGGTTGGGAGGAATGACTATTTCATTTATGTTTTCCTAATAGAGGTGCCAGGTTCCTTATTCTACTTCTTATCTATTTAAAACTAGTTACAATAGACTCTCAAGTTAACTATGAATCATGTTTATTTCTTTTTACAGTAATACTTCTATGCAACTGTCTCAAATATTGTTCTTATTATGCATTTGATTCAATTATCTTTTTACTATATATCTGATCCAAATATCTTTCCTATTGATATATTCATGTATAGTAAACTGAGATTAATTAGTATTCATAGATTTGTGATCTTAAGCGTTCTTAACGAATCTCTGTTTGGACATCCATACCCAAATCAAACAATTCATATACGTAGTAATGTTAATACAACTAGTAAATTGAAACACTGGACTATATTAGATCTAGTTAAATGTTCTAGATTCATATGGATTTCCTGTTAAAAACTAGTTAAATTAGTTTATGGATTACATAATAAACTTTCAATATTTATTATAACAAACTCATAGAGATAATGCTAAAACAAACCAAAAGCATTAACACATCATAGTATTTTTTTGCATAACCTGTCAATCGAAGGACCATAAACCATTCATTTAGGAATTTTCTTAACAGGTTAAGAGCTGAGAGGCTTCCATAAATCTCAGCTTAAACATATCAATGTTATCGCATCTCAAAAACCCCAACACAAATTGAGATTACCAAGGTCAAAAGGTGTAATCATAATACAATAAAAATTACTTCACGCAATAACCAATAGTCCACGACTGAAGTAGAGTAGAAAAAATATTATAACTAAATCCTTTATATCTACTATAAACAATCACATGTAATGTCCCCTTTTTGGAATTTTTTTAAAATGCCGAATTTTCCAATTTTTTTCTCAATTTTGGCTCTTGACTAGTTTTGATGTCTAGACCTCCAAATTGACCCAAATGCTTCCAAATTTTCTATGAAGGTACATGAATGATAATATAACTTAAATATAATTCTCATGTATGTTTTTTACCTCCCAATTACATGTAAAAACTTGTTTAATGTTCTGTTCAAAGTAGGATCCTTTACTAGCAAATTGGGGCTCCAATTCCCCCGGGGTAATTGCCCGAAATGGCTTCACAAATGATCCCAAATTCACTTGAATTTATTAATAGAGGATGGGTATGTGTAAGATACCTTCTCCAAGTCTCATATTCATCATGTTTCAGTTTATAAATTCTATTATGACTCTTTCCAAAACAACTCCCAAGTCACAATTTCGACCCTTGGGGAAAATGCACCAAGTCTTCTCCCAATGCAATACAAATGAGTAAAATGGCTTCCAATGCTTAAGTGATGAACATGAGACTTTAAATACAAATTAATTACAGTCCATACATCATACATTTATCAGAGATACATTCCTGCATTCGAAATAATAATCATTACCATGGCATATATCAAAATAGAGTGGAAATGGTCATTGTTTGCTCATTAAAAGTCATTTTGACATACAACTCTTGGAAATTTCGACTTGAAACTTTCTGAGAATGAATAATAGATAATATTTAACTGATTACAATCATAAATGGAAAATTAAAGGCTCTCCCAATTCGAAATCATCAGTATTACAATTGTTCACAACAAGATAGCGGGGAAACGACACTATTTCTTCATTGTTCAACATTTTTACATGAATTATTTTGGGTATTTATACCTGAGAGTACTATAAACATGAAATATAGAGGATATACATCATAACATAAGATAATGTGCATAAGAATCTTCCCCAAAGAGATCAATAGCTCACCTAAAGCGTAATCCCTCCATTGGCATGAATATGGTGTGAAAACTGGAAATAGTTGAGAGAGAGTACTGCAAAAGAATAATCCACATGATTTCCTATATATTACACCTGCAAATAATACTCCATTAATATTCCATGAAAGACCTGAGTATCCTTTCCAAACAACAACTAGGATGGGAATCTTTCACCCTCGAAATTGGCTTAAGCAAGAAAACTAGTTATCCACTAGCTCTCACAATTCACAAATGACAATTTCAAAAATGAGCAAAAGCCTTTTCTCATGGATGATCCCTGTATTTTATAAACAATATTGGTATTATAAGGTTCCAAATCCATCCATAAACCAAATCCAAGTCGAATTGGTGTGGCTGCTCATGCTATGCCATGTGGCCTCTCTCTTCACCTTCCCTCTTCTCCCAAATTTGACTAGGAGCATCTTTGCCTTCTCCAACTCCCAAATTCGACCTCTAATATGATCTATTCAGTCCTGACATGTCATTATGTCAGTATTTAAGCCTTCATATCTGACTTGTGTCATAACTGTCATAGAATCTCCATCATTGGTGTCATAGATGTCATAAATGTAAGGGGAATCTAGCCAAGTGTCCATGAAACTCCCATTTGGCTCTTCCTCTCCCATGTAAGTTACAATTCATCCCAATTTTGACCTATGAAGTATATGGACAAGTATATTAACATTATAATCCATACAAAAACATTATACTTCCCATATATTCAAATTTGCAAGAGAAAGATACCATTTAACATAGGAATTCTAGCTAGTGTGGCCCCCATAGTCTCCATGTGTCTTCATGCTCCATTGGCACTTCCATTTTCTATTTTATTTATTTAATAAGATAAATTATTAAATATTTATCCCCTTCTAATGTCTAAATATCATTTATTATCCTCCTTATTCCAAATCTCAAAGCTTCCATCCCCAAGCTAGGAAACTAGTGATTTTCCACCTTGCCAATTATTTGACTTTTGACATCCCTTTGAAAAATTTCATGAATATGGAAAATGTGATTTGTCCATTGTAACATAATGTAAAATTTGGGACATTTCAAATCCTCCATTCCCAATATTGCTTGTCCTCAAGAAATTTCAAACATGGTTATTGAAGAACCTGCTTTCTGTATGATTCTTTGAAGTTGCCACTAAGCTGCCCACTTTGAGTATTTGAGATTCCATGAAGATTTTAGAGAGGAACCACCATGCTTGCTGCTGCACTACTCTGATCAACATCACCTTATTAAGTGTGAGATCCATCTCCCATACTTCTTGTTTCCCAAATAATTTCAAATCAATGGGACTAAAAACTATCCCAGGGTCCCATTGCTTACATTGCACTCCAACAATTAAGAGTGCTCTCCAGCGCATACCATTTGGAAAGATAATTCCTGGATCCCATTTTCTTGTATGCATTCTTCCAAACATCATGAGTGCATAATATATATCATCAAAGTATATAACAACATAATAAGAATGTACATCAAGGAGTTGCCTCACCAAGAAATCATGAAAGTGCTTATACCTCCCAATGAGTAGACTATCATTTGCCAATTGCATACAAGCTTCAAGTGACCAATCAAATCTGCTCCAATGACATAGGTGTGGATCCGATGTCCTATAATTCTTCTCCGAAAGAATGTAATATGCATCAAAATAATAATCAGCCATTTTTTCTTTCATCCAAGAAGTGAATGAAGAACCTCCACCAAAATATGAACCAAATTAGGAGCAAATAAAACATGAAGACTTCAAGTGGCTCAATGAAGTATCATCAATACACCCATGAATATGTATATCATTATGAAATAACAGAGGATGTTTCTGCCAATAATAATTTTCCTCAATCATATCCCTCTTCACCCAAGTGTTGGACGAAGTTCCTCCAACATCAAATGAACCAAGTGTTGAGCAAGAAAAACCATGAGTCTTCAAGTGACTCAAATGAACATCATAGGTGCACCCATGTAGATGCGTATAATCATAATGTAAACAAGGATGCTGCTGCAAATATAATAATATGGTTCTCTAATAATTCCATCATCAAAAGGAGAAATAGAATTTCCATGCTATTCATGTGGCACCATCAAAAAGAAACATTTCACCCATACTTCATTAGGATGACTACTGCAAAATTTAGAAGTGTAGGACGTAGGAGAAAGAACCAACTCACCCAAATGATCAGTAAGTGAAAAAATGTCATAATGTGAAGTATCCATAGGGGTAATATTATTCACCTCCCTAGAAAATGCAAAAATTTCCTCATGGTTGGTTCCAAGGTGGTGGAATTATGCACTTCTTCAAAAATTGTGTAACCATTTTCAAGAGGCAACTCAAGTTCCTCTTCCACCATTACTAGTGATTGGATCTCATCAATATAATCCTCAAGCACATCAAGAACCTGCAATTTTTCATGTTTCTCATCATCCATCATGTCATGAGAATCCTCGAAGCAATCTACCTTATGAAAATCTAAAACATCGGAGGAAAAACAAGTGTCTTGCAACTTTTCAAGAAGTTGCTCATTTTGAATTGTGAGCTTATCAATAACTTCATTATTCTTGAAGTAGGATTCATGTAACCATTCACTAAGCTCAATGAAATTTTTTCTATCAAAAAGAAAAGACATGAAATTACCTTTGATGTTGCACATTGATCTTTGAATATTCTCCATGTCTTCAAGGAATGATGGCTCCTCCAAGGAAGTAGCTCTCCAACAAGAATTTGATACCAATGCTTGAGTGTCATGGAGTATTCTAAGGGCTTACTGGATCTTCTTTTCATTCATCTTTAAGGACCCTTCAAGAAAATGAGGCTCTTGCAAATGAACCTCCTCATCTTCTTCCTTTTTGCTTTAACCAGCTTCATGAAGCTCAAGTGGTGATGGGGAAGTTGATCTTGTTTCTTATTCAACTGCTACAAGGTCTTCATTTTTATGTTTAATGGAATTTTGGCTTGCAACAACATTTTCAAAAGTGATCTCTATGTCACCAACATAGAGGTGTGAGCACTCATCAGTAGGTATTCCTTCATAGTTCAAGCATCCATCAGTAGATCCTCTTTGTTTCATTTCCAAGGTAGCATGTGTCTCAAAATTATCTTCAGTATTTTCAATAAAAACTTCTTCATACTCATGTGACGTCTCTTCATATTTTTCATAGTCAGTTGGGAGTGAATTTTGATCATCTTCATATAATGCCTTTTCTTATTCAGCACCCACATAAATTTGTAGTTCCTTGGTCTCCTCCCTACTTGTGCATTGATGATTATTCCTTAATGAGTTCTTATTTGAATTATTTTTTATAAATTCCTTCAACCAATCATTAAGGTCTTCATAATGAATATTTTTATGTGCCAATTTGAATGCTTGCTTAACCTGCGTGGACCTATCATCACCACATGGATTAATTAATTTATTCAATTCATATATACCATCCATAACTTCAATAGGTGCCAAGACCATGCTCTGATACCACTGTAATGTCCCTTTTCGAAATTTTACTAAATAACCAATTTTTCCAATTTTTTCACAATTTTGGCTCTTGACTAGTTTTGATGTCTAGACCTCCAAATTACTTCTGCAAACTTGTTTAATGTTCTGTTCAAATTAGGAGCCTTTACTAGCAAATTGGGGCTCCAATTCCCCCCGGGTAATTGCCGAAAATGGCTTCACAAATGATCCCAAAGTCACTTGAATTTATAAAAAGAGGCTGGGTATGTGTAAGGTAACTTTTCAAAGTCTCATATGCATCATGGTTCAGTTTATACAGTCTGTTATGAATCTTTCCAAAACAACTCCCAAGTCACAATTTCGACCCTTGGGGAAAATGCACCAAATCTTCTCCCGATGGAATAAAAATGAGTAAAATGGATTCCAATGCTTAAGTAATGAACATGAGACTTGAAATACACATTAATTACAGTCCATACATCATACATTTATTTGAGATACATTCCTCCATTTGAAATAATAAGCATTACCATGGCATATATCAAAATAGAGTGGAAAAGGTCATTGTTTGCTCATTAAAAGTCATTTAGACATACAACTCTTGGTAATTTCGATTTGAAAATTTCTAAGAATGAATACCAGAGAATATTGAAATGATTCCAATCATAAATGGACAATGAAAGGCTCTCCCAATTTGAAATCATCAGTATTACAATTGTTCACAACAAGATAGTGGGGAAATGACACTATTTCTTCATTGTTCAACATTTTTACATGAATTATTTTTGGTATTTCGACTTGAGAGTATTTTGAATGTGAAATATAGAGGATATACATCATAAAATAAGATAATTGGCATTATAATATTCCCCAATGAGATCAATATCTCACCCAAAGCACAATCCCTCCATTCACATGAATATGGTGTGAAAACTGGAAATAGTTGAGAGAGAGTGCCGCAATAGAAGAATCCACATGCTTTCCTGTAGATTACACTTGCAAATAAGACTCCATTAAATCTCCATGAAAGACCTGAGTGGCCTTTCCAAACACCAACTAGGATGGGAATCTTTCACCCTCAAAATTGGCTTAAGCAAGAAAACTAGTCATCCACTAGCTCTCACAATTCACAAATGACAATTTCACAAATGAGCAAAAGCATCTTCTCATGTATGATCCCTATATTTTATAAACAATATTGGTATTCTAAGGTTCCAAATCCATCAATAAACCAAATCCAAGTCGAATTGGTGTGGCTGCTCATGCTATGCCATGTGGCCTCTCTCTTCACCTTCCCTCTTCACCCAAATTTGACTAGGAGCATCTTGGCCTTCTCCAACTCTCAAATCCAACCTCTAAGATGCTCTATTCAGTCCTGACATGTCATTATGTCAGTATGTCAGCCTTTATATCTGAATTGTGTCATAACTGTCATAGAATCTCCATCATTGGTGTCATAGATGTCATAAATGTAAGGGGAATCTAGCCAAGTGTCCATGAAACTCCCATTTGGCTCTTCCTCTCCCATGTAAGTTACAATTCATCCCAATTTCAACCTATGAAGTATATGGACAAGTATATTAATATTATAATCCACACAAAAATATTAGACTTCCCATATATTCAAATTTGCAAGAGAAAGATACCATTTAACATAGGAATTCTAGCTAGTGTGGGCCCCATAGTCTCCATCTGTCTTCATGCTCCATTGCCACTTCCATTTTCTATTGTATTTATTTAATAAGATACATTATTAAATATTTATCCCCTTCTAATTTCTAAATATCATTTATTATCCCCCTTATTCCAAATCTCAAAGCTTCCACCCCCAAGCTAGGAAACTAGTGATTTTCCACCTTGGGAATTATTTGAATTTTAACATCCCTTTGAAAAATTTCATGAATATGGAAAATGTGATTTGTCCATTGTGACATAATGTAAAATTTGGGACATTAAAAATCCTCCCTTCCCAATATTGCTTGTCCTCAAGCAATTTCAAAGATGGTTGTTGAAGAACCTGCTTTCTATATGATTCTTTGAAGTTGCCACTAAGCTGCCTACTTTGATTCTTTGAGATTCCATGAAGATTTCAGAGAGGAACCACCATGCTTGTTGTTTCACTACTCTGATTAACATCACCTTATTAAGTGTGAAATCCATCTCCCATACTTCTTGTTTCCCAAGAATTTCAAATCAATGGGACTAAAAACTATCCCAGGGTCCCATTGCTTGCATTGCACTCCAACAATTAAGAGTGCTCTCCAACCCATACCATTTGGAAAGAGAATTATTGGATCCCATTTTATTGTATGCATTCTTCCAAACATCATGAGTGCATAATATATATCATCAAAGTATATAACAACATAATAAGAATGTACATCAAGGAGGTGCCTCACCAAGAAATCATGAAAGTGCTTATACCTCCCAATGAGTAGACTACCATTTGCCAAGTGCATACAAGCTTCAAGTGACGAATCAAATCTGCTCCAGTGTGGATCCCATGTCTTATAATTCTGCTCCAAAATAATGTAATATGCATCAAAATAATAATCAGCCATTTTTTCTTTCATCCAAGAAGTGAATGAAGAACCTCCACCAAAATATGAACCAAATAAGGAGCAAATAAAACATGAAGACTTCAAGTGGCTCAATGAAGTCTCATCAATACACCCATGAATATGTATATCATTATGAAATAACAGAGTATGTTGCTACCAATAATAATGTTCCTCAATCATATCCCTCTTCACCCAAGTGTTGGATGAAGTTCCTCCAACATCAAATGAACCAAGTGTTGAGCAAGAAAAACCATGAGTCTTCAACTGACTCAAATGAACATCAAAGGTGTACCCATGTAGACGTGTATAATCATAATGTAAACAAGGATGCTGCTGCAAACATAAATAATATGGTTCTCTAATAATTCCATCATCAAAAGGAGAAATAGAATTTCCATTCTCTTCATGTTGCATCATCAAAAAGAAACCTTTCACCCATACTTCATTAGGATGACTGCTGCAAAATTTAGAAGTGTAGGATGTAGGAGAAAGAACCAACTCACCCAAATGATTAGTAAGTGAAAAATTGTCATAATGTGAAGTATCCATAGGGTTAAGATTATTCACCTCCCTAGAAAATGAAAAAAATTCCTCATGGGTTGGTTCCAAGGTGGTGGAATTATGCACTTCTTCAAAAATTGTGTAACCATTTTCAAGAGGCAACTCAAGTTCCTCTTCCACCATTACTAGTGATTGGATATCATAAATATAATCCTCAAGCACATCAAGAACCTGCAATTTTTCATGTTTCTCATGATCCATCATGTCATGAGAATCCTCCAAGCAATCTACCTTATGAAAATCTGAAACATCAGAGGAAAAACAAGTGCCTTGCAACTTTTCAAGAAGTTGCTCATTTTGAATTGTGAGCTTATCAATAACTTCGTTATTCTTCAAGTAGGATTCATGTAACCATTCACTAAGCTCAATGACAATTTTTTCTATCAAAAATAAAAGACATGAAATTACCTTTGATGTTGCACATTGCTCTTTGAATCTTCTCCATGTCTTTAAGGAATGATGGCTCCTCCAAGGAAGTAGCTCTCCAACAAGAATTTGATACCAATGCTTGAGTGTCATGGAGTATGATAAGGGATTCTTGGATGTTCTTTTCATTCATATTTAAGGACCCTTCAAGAAAATGAGGCTCTTTCAAATGAACCTCCTCATCTTCTTCCTTTTTGCTTGGACCAACTTCATGAAGCTCAAGTGGTGATGGGGAAGTTGATCTTGTTTCTTCTTCAACTGCTACAAGGTCTTCATTTTTATGGTTAATGGAATTTTGGCTTGCAGCAACATTTTCAAAAGTTATCTCTATGTCACCAACATAGAGGTGTGAGCACCCATCAGTAGGTACTCCTTCATAGTTCAAGCATCCATCAATAAATGCTCTTTGTTTCATTTCTAAGGTAGCATGTGTCTGAAAATTATCTTCAGTATTTTCAATAAAAACTTCTTCATACTCATGTGATGTCTCTTCATATTTTTCAGAGTCAGTTGGGAGTGAATTTCGATGATCTTCATGTAATGCCTTTTCTTCTTCATCACCCACAGAAATTTGTAGTTCCTTGGTCTCCTCCCTACTTGTGCATTGATGAATATTCCTTAATGAGTTCTTATTTGAATTAATTTTTATAAATTCCTTCAACTAATCATTAAGGTCTTCATAATGAATAGTTTTATGTGCCAATTTGAATGCTTGCTTAACCTTCTTCTACCTATCTTCACCACATGGATTAATGAATTTATTCAATTCATATATACCATCCATAACTTCAATAGGTGCCAAGACGACGCTGTGATACCACTGTAATGTCCCTTTTTGAAATTTTACTAAATGACCAATTTTTCCAATTTTTTCACAATTTTGGCTCTTGACTAGTTTTGATGTCTAGACCTCCAAATTACTTCTGCAAAATTGTTTAATGTTCTATTCAAAGTAGGATCCTTTACTAGCAAATTGGGGCTCCAATTCCTTCCGGGTAATTGCTGGAAATGGCTTCACAAATGATCCCAAAGTCACTTGAATTTCTGAACAGAGGCTAGGTATGTGTAAGGGACCTTTTCAAAGTCTCACATGCATCATGGTTTAGTTTATACAGTCTATTATGAATCTTTCCAAAACAACTCCCAAGTCACAATTTTGACCCGTGGGGAAAATGCACCAAATCTTCTCCCAATGCAATAAAAATGAGTAAAATGGCTTCCAATGCTTAAGTACTGAACATGAGACTTGAAAAACACATTAATTATAGTCCATAAATCATAAATTTATCAGATATACATTCGTCCATTCGAAATAATAAGCATTACCATGGCATATATCAAAATAGAGTGGAAAAGGTCATTGTTTGCTCATTAAAAGTCATTTTGACATACAACTCTTGGGAATTTCGACTTGAAACTTTTTGAGAATGAATACCAGAGAATACTGAACTGATTCCAATCATAAATGGACAATGAAAGGCTCTCCCAATTTGAAATAATCAGTATTACAACTGTTCACAACAAGATAGTGGGGAAATGACACTATTTCTTTATTGTTCAACATTTTTACATGAATTATTTTGGGTATTTCGACTTGAGAGTATTCTAAACGTGAAATATAGAGGATATACATCATAACATTAGATAATGGGCATTAGAATCTTCCCCAAAGAGATCAATATCTCACCCAAAGCGCAATCCCTCCATTGGCATGAATATGGTGTGAAAACTGGAAATAGCTGAGAGAGAGTGCCGCAATAAAAGAATCCACATGCTTTCTTGTAGATTACACCTGCAAATAAGACTCCATTAAAGCTCCATGAAAGACCTGAGTGGCATTTCCAAACACCAATTAGGATGGGAATGTTTCACCCTCAAAATTGGCTTAAGCAAGAAAACTAGTCATCCACTAGCTCTCACAATTCACAAATGACAATTTCACAAATGAGCAAAAGCCTCTTCTCATGTCTGATCCCTATATTTTATAAACGATATTGGTATTATAAGGTTCCAAATCCATCAATAAACCAAATCCAAGTCGAATTGGTGTGGTTTCTCATGCTATGCCATGTGGCCTCTCTCTTCACCTTCCCTCTTCTCCCAAATTTGACTAGGAGCATCTTGGCCTTCTCCAACTCCCAAATCCGACCTCTAAGATGCTCTATTCAGTCCTGACATGTCATTATGTCAGTATGTTAGCCTTTAGATCTGACTTGTGTCATAAATGTCATAGAATCTCCATCATTGGTGTCATAGATGTCATAAATGTAAGGGGAATCTAGCCAAGTGTCCATGAAACTCCCATTTGGCTCTTCCTCTCCCATGTAAGATACAATTCATCCCAATTTTTACCTATGAAGTATATGGACAAGTATATTAACATTATAATCCATACAAAAACATTAGACTTCCCATATATTCAAATTTGCAAGAGAAAGATACCATTTAACATAGGAATTCTAGCTAGTGTGGGCCCCACAGTCTCCATGTGTCTTCATGCTCCATTGCCACTTCCATTTTCTCTTGTGATTATTTAATAATATACATTATTAAATATTTATCCCCTTCTAAAGTCTAAATATCATTTATTATCCCCCTTATTCCAAATCTCAAAGCTTCCACCCCCAAGCTAGGAAACTAGTGATTTTCGACCTTGGCAATTATTTGACTTTTGGCATCCCTTTGAAAACTTTCATGAATATGGAAAATGTGATTTGGCCATTGTGACATAATGTAAAATTTGGGACATTACATCACGAAATTAGCTCATGATTTAACAACTTCTTTTTATGGGTATCTATACCTGAGCCTAAATCTCCATTTTAAAAACAAATCAAATCTACAGATTTCAAATCGAGTTAAAAATATTCTATAAGCAACAAAACCATGGAAAAATACAATACGTGGAAGTAAGACAATCGTAAAATTGAATCCATGATATAAATAAAATCTTGCTAGGTATTATCATTAACAAACAATAAACTCATAAATTAATAAACTGGTACACACCCTAAGGGGTCATTTTTATTTATTTTGTATAAATAAAATCTTGGCAGGTATTATCATTTACATCAAGAAACACACAAATAAGAAACTGGTATAGACCCTAGGGGGGTCATATAGCATTATTTAAATATCACATTAAAACATACATGTTCGAAACAAAGAATGACTATAAGCCCATCGAAGATGGCATCCATTATTTCCCCAAAAATCTCCACATATAAATTTACAGAAATGATGAACGAAAGTGGTGGTAAGCCCATCAAAGTGGGAACCCACAACTTTGTAAATCCATAGAATTATACACAAAAAATACTTAACAACTACTGTGGAACGAAGAGGTTGTGAAGCCCTCTTCTTGTAGGATAAAAACCCATAAGGGTTAAGCAAATTTACAGTCTAAAACTTATATTGAGTATGGAGAAATTCCTTGCTCCTACACGACCATGATTTTCTAGCCAAGAGTCACCTGCAAAGTCGGACGACGAGTGGAAGTCAGATGCTGGTTAAGCCAGAGTGGTTTCTCCATATTATAATTGGAGAAGAGGGTGGTTTTAATCACCTTAGTGTTTAAAGAAGAGGGTCTGGGAGGAGGTGACCCCGTCACCATCCTCGCCGGATTCCCCAAAACTACAAACACCAACACTTTCAGTCAGAACTATAATAAATTTTATTTAAAAGACTGAAAATATAAATCATTGAAGTTAATTATCATTACCTTATTTGAATGTAGAGAGGGCCAGGGTTTGGCTCCTTCTGGATTCCCTTACCCCTCCTCTTCATGCATAGTAAAATGATAAACCCAGTTGGTCTTTTGCTAGAGTTCTAAAAATAATTTATTAAACAAATTTCAAAATTGAGCATGGTTCGTTCAACTTACTAGGTTAAAGGAATTTGCAAGTCCATGGAACATTGTTCGAATCACAATAACTAGAAAAACCATGACTATTGGCAGCCATCAACACCGAGAAATCCTTCACACACCTTGGAAGCAAACAACAAGTCAAATTTTACAAACTGGGTAAAGGTTTAATGGGTGAAACTACTCAGCGCATACATGGAAAGCAGAGCTTCCCTCTAAAGCGGTTGTAAACCAAATAACAATGAAGTGAAATGTTCAGATAGACCAAGTACCATAATTAAAACCCTAGAAAAACCATTTCCAAGCTGTAGGACAAGTGAAGGGCCGAGATTGAATCTTAGGCGAGCTTTTAAATTCCTGGCTGCGCTGTCAACTCGTAGCCATGGCAAAACTTTATTGCAAAGGTCAACCACAATACAACCAAATCATAGCCTTATACCTCCCTTTGTATTGCAGAGTTAGAACATTATTTTATAAACATGTCGAAGGTGGTAAAGCCATGAAACAATCTCGACTATGGTATAAACTCCATACTCCCAACCTCGTTTAACATATTAAAGCAAACATTTAAACTTTACATTGCACAAGGATCATGGTGTATACCATGGATCGAAACATAATAATAATTCCATGGATTTGTAATGGGATCAAGACTATAGTGCTTAACGCCATAGTCTCCCAAACCTTCCTTCCTTAAACACCTTGCAGCTAAGCACCATGTTTTGTGAGTTAGGGCGTGAAGACTATGGAAAATACTTAGCCTTAGGGATAAGCAATCCCTTAGCAAAACATATAACAAGATAAATGTAGAAAGTGCCAAAAACATCACCTTCAGGTGTGACGACAGAATGTCGATAACCATGCAACATCCACATATTGTATATCCTGTCAATGATCAATATGAAACCAATATAAGTCACTATACAGTTTAAACGACAAACTATTCATGCTGCAGTCACTAATACATACTAGGTTATTCACTTGGAGTATATAGATGTTTATATATATTATATATATCGGGAAAAAAATTATTGTGAAAATTATAGGTGTGTGACAAGTATACACTTGTTACACTTGAGTTAGACTTGTTGATTTGCTCAAGGAAGCCCAGAATATGAGATAATATCTAAGTACCTATGGGCCCAATTAATGTTGTTGGACATAAATATACTCATTAAATAAAGTTATATTAAATTTACAATTTATTAATAAATATATTATAATATTTATTTGTTATTCTTTTATATTGGTTTAATATAATAGTTTATAAATAATAATAATGTAATAATAGTACTACAAATTTACAATTTTTTTGGTATTTTTCTTTGTTGTATTTTGAATTGGAGCACTTTATTGATTCTAAGTTTTCGAAGTTTTGGTTGGTATCTCTTATTTTATTTTTATTTTTTTGGGTAAAATCCAAATTTTGAAATTGTATTTTTAAATTCATAAATAGATTCAACACCCTTGAATACACCAATGGACCCCAAATTATGGAATTTCCATATATGTGATTCTATTTTTTTTTTATAATTTCCAATGGGACTCCAAACTTTGAAGACTTATCAAAATATTGAAAACTTAGAATGTTTATACTACACTCTTTATACTTTGAATATAATTAACATTTGATAAAATATTATACATATAAAATATGTATATGGTTTTTATTGGGATAGTTGTCTTAAAATTGGAAGATTTGAACTAGAGGGCCACTTTTTTCAAAATCAGAATTCAAATGTGTTTTAATCAAGATTTTGATTGGTAGAAATGAATTCACTAGCCTTAGACACTCACATAAAATTCCAGAACTTGACAATTGTTACAAGATTTTGGAAAATTTCTAGATTCTTTTAAAATGGAGCAAAAAAAAATTGGTTTACTGCCCATTTTTAAACTAAGTTTAATTTTTTTAAGGAAAAAGAAATTTCATACTTTTATTCCTTACCAAAAAAGCTTGCTATATGCACATTTACTTACACTCCACAAGCCAAAAATTTTCTATTTTATAGATGATGACAAAATAACGAAAATCTTTTATTCCTTACCAAAAAGAGCTTGCTATATGCACTTTTACTTACACTCTCCACAGGCTCTATTTTATAGATGATGACAAAATACCCAAAATTGTTCATGCTTAGCATAATTAAACAAAAATATGATAAACATGCTATAGGTGCATAATTTTCTGTTTTGTAGATTATTACAGAATAATCAAACTGTTCCTGGTTACAGTATAATTAAATTAAAACTGCAAGTACCTACTTGCAGCATAAATAAATTAAAAAACATTTTCTTTGCGTGTGTTTGAATAAAAGTGCATAGATACAGAAATCCAATTTTGTGTACTCCAATCTTTGCATATTGAAAAAAAATATAGAGCGCGTAGTAATCGTAATTACTTCTTTTTATTTTAATTTTTTTCTGAAAATATGATATACTTTAAAGGTGGATGGTAATATGTATGAATATGGTTTACTTAGTGTTATAAGTATAAAGTGGTTGATTAATATTTAAAGATAGGTTGTTGTTAAATAAAGGTTAAAATATATAGTTTTATATTTTAGAGTTAATATAATCACAAAACAAATACTATTTAATAAATAAAAAACAAAACCTGATATGTAAAAACAAAAACAATTTCTTTAACCATACTTTAAGTGAAACTTGTTAAAATATTAATTAATATGCATTTAAACATAACAAGATATTACTAACTATAAAATGAATTCCTGGTATACACTTGTTATCCATAATCTTGTTGATCATATCAAACAAGTCCAAAATTTCAAATACTATTTAGATACCTTTAAGAATTTGGAAAAAAATTATGAAATGAAAAAATATTTGGGAAAAATTTCACTTTTCACCGCTACACTATTTTGGAAAAAATTTCAATGGTTTAAATGTTTAAAAGTTAATTTTGGAAAAATACCGATCAATTAAACATTCTATACATTTGATAGTCGTGGGCCTGTCGAAAGACCTATTCAAATCACTTTCCACGGGTGCTTGACAGTTGGCTTCATTTTGGAGATTGTGAAACGGGGACCAGATTTCATGAGGGAAATCGAGTTGAACATGCATATGGACAAAATATTTCATAGTGGTGAATTGAGTTGAACATTCGTATGGGGCCGACTCGGCCGAGGTCCTGTCGATTTCATGGTGTGAATTGATCAGTTGAAGATTCGTATGGGCCGGAGTCGCTATCGTGCATACTTTTTTTTGTTTGTTTGAATTTTCTGTGCAAACTTCCAGGTGGGGGAATATTAAATTGGCACACAGAGCCCGTATTGTGAAAGATTGAGGTCACAGGTGGCGACGAGTTGGGAAGAAGTTTGGATGTGGTAAACGAAAATTTCGCACACGGAACCCGTACTCTGAAAGATTGAGGCGGCAACTTGAGCAGAAGTTTCAACGTGGTAAGCACTAATCGGTGAGTGGTAGAAGATTAATGGCCATATATATATATATATCAATCTGTATATGGTCGGAGGTTGAAAGATTCAATGGATATACTCTCGGTGCTTATCACTCAGTTGACGACGACATGAAAACTCAGAAAACGACGTTTATAAAATGAAAAAAACTGGAACTTCTTACTATTATTTTTTTTGAACTCAAATTTACATTGAGTCAATATATTCATATAATACCAAATCAAAACTTCCAATAATAATTAGCTATTATTCTTGGATCCATCTACAATAAAGTATTTTCACTCAATCAGAATACAAAAGCATATAACATGCAGAAGATAACAAAATTGAAAAACAACCGTTGTCATCCTAAAGGATCCTGAATAAAATTGAAAAATAACCCTTGTCATCCTAAAGGATCCTGAATCCACCAGCTGCTTTGATAAAAACTCCTCGAAGAAAATCTGTCCATTCATACGACCTATAGCCTCCTTAGAGAGAGCCTCATCCGGCAAATTTAGTTCCCTATAAATATGCTCTAAAGTAATTTCAGTTAACTCTGTAATCAGATGACAAAGCTTACATAACTGGTGATTCAAATACTAAGTATGTATTTTGACTGCCAAAATGCTTAATCATGGTTATTTTTGAATCATCAAAAATCTTGACTCTGAAAATCTCTGTACCAGCAAACCACAGCAAGCCACTAATTCGTTTCCAACAAGCATCTTAAGATCATCTTAGCCTCACAACTCGTTTGGGCCAACCAATCTTTATGATGGTTGTTTTTGGGTGTCTCCTCCCAATTAATTCACTCCTAAAGAGATTGAACTTGGGTCACTTTTTTCAGACTCACACCTTTAACCTTAACCAAATTATATAGCAAGACTTCACTCATTAAATGGATAACTTAATGTAACAAATATAACCCATATTACAAAAGAATAACCTGTTTTCTTACAAAATTAAAATTCAAAACTTACATAAATCTATTTTAAATAAAAAATATCAAATATCTAAAAAAAATCAATTTCTTAAATTTTAAATTTTAAACATTACTAAGAAATTACATCCTTTAAATACTTGCTTGATAATTCTCAATCTCAAAGTTGAAAGCATAGTAGCATAATTCCATATTAGCCTTTTATGTATGGAAATTTCGAATAGTTTAGAATTAGTAAAATATTCGATCTATATGTAATACATACAAAGGTATAAGTTAATTTTGAAAGTTGATTTTAAAAAACCAAATTTTAATTATTCAAACACTATAAAATAAATACGTTTAAATTTCATACCTTTTAATTCAATTTAATAGAAATAAAAATGTGCCCAAAGAAAATAAATAAGCAAATATAATAGCAACACTATATTTATTGGTTACCAAAACCATGTGCCCAAAACCACTTACATCCTTACTTATTAGGAAGTCAAAGTTAACCCTAACGCAACTTAAACATTCATTAATTAATTCCAAATATAAGTAATGATAAATATTATTTACTTTCTTTTTAAAATAATTTATAACTATTAATAACTAAGAGTTTTCTCTGTAAGATCATTATGTTTTTTATTTTTTAAAGAGTATTTTTAGTATAAAAAATATGTTTAAAAAAGAGAATTTTTTTTTTAAGTTTAAAATTTAATGGTTGATATTTAATATTTCATTAAAAATATTGTATATGTTTAACTATATATAAATGTTATATATATTGTTATATATTTAATTAAAAATATTAATATACATAAAAAAAAAAGTCTACTTCTATATTTTATTCTTATTAAATTTTTTCATTAAATACATTTTTTTTTCATTCTTATTATTAGTACTCCAATTATGCTATTATGATTTTAAAGCTTAAAATAAAAATAACACAAAAAAAACCTTATCATAACCACTTAGTTACCAAATTCCAAACTAATCTGTTATAATATTGGAAAGTCTGTAGTGCTTCCAGGCCAAGCTACTACATCGCCAACAGCGCATCTTTCTTCTATCTGTACTTCTATTTGTGAGTGCTTTGAACAATATCAAGAGCCAGATGGTTGGGGATTGTCAATTCCCATTGTAATTTGTTCTGAAGAGGTTGGAATCATGATATGCTTGTCCTACAATTTGAGGAAATATTCAAATATTGAGCATGATTATATATACGTGTTCATGACCAGGTACAGATGTATAGTTTAATCCTTATTAGTCATTTGACAAAATAGTCATATAAATAATCATGACCGTTACCTGTGGCAGTGCTGGACTTTGAACAAAATCCATGGATAAAGAAATAATATTTCACGCAACTTGCGGGGTGCAATAATCATGAACAAATTCTCAGAATAATTGGATATGAAAAGCTCTTATGTGATTAGACCATTTATGAATTTCTTCGTTAAGCTCTTATGTGATTATACAATTTATGAATTTCTTCGAAAAAGTTGCAGCGACTACTTCGATTTTGGTTTTGACATTCTCTCTTTTTTTTCTTTTTTCCTTCAGCGACATCATTATCTTAACTGGCTGTGCACTTTTAACACAAATCTTAAAATCCCACCTCCTAAAAATAAGGACATTGTAGAGATTATATATATATATATATATATATATATATAATTATTCTATGGACTTGTTCCGTGAATTTTTTATTTTGTATATGTAGTGTGGTCATGTCTAGTCTGACCAGTAACACATAAGGCTACAAAGTCGGATTGGTAGCTTGAAAATCTTCAATGGCCACTCGCTATAGTATTGCGTTGCTTTTCATGGTATTACCTGGAGATGATGTAATCTCATTCTCTGTCCTGTCCTTTTCTTTCAATTTTGTTCCCTGTAGCCGAAACAATCGCTTGCCAATCTCGCTGGTTGGATTGCGCTTTTCTCTTATAGGTTTTAAACAAAAGAAGTGTCCAAGGTGCCTAGTTTCAGGAGTGGTCGATTATAATATCAGCTTGCTTGTTATATTATAACTATATATCAGTATATTCATTTATTTTAGTGGTATATATGTTTAGGTTTTACTAATTGTTTGTTATTGTTTATCACACGTAGATCCAGATATTTTTTTTATATATATATTTTTATAATTGTTTATTTCAAATTTAAAATAATGTTCATAAAATAAATACTGATAGTATATATTTGTTTCATCATCTTATTTCATTCTCGGAGGACCTTTTCTAGGGCAGATCCCCATAGTTCCCCTCATGCTTTGGAGATTGATCTACAACCTCAAGGCAGGTTCCATGCAATTAGGATAATGGGGTATCATCCTTTGTGAGGACAAGTTTGTGTTTCTCTATTCAAGAATTCTTTTTATATATCTTTTGTTGTAGTAGATCTAGTGTTAGAAACAAATTTATTTTTTGTCTTAAGTTGATATAATTTACACAAATATTGTCATAGTACTCTTTCTATATAACGGTAATAGAATGCAAAGATTTATGATTGGGAAGAGTGGAATCGAACCACCAATCTTTAGCATTATATAATGTAGATGCTCCACCATTGAGCTAGCACCCTGCAACTTCATATATAAGAAGAATATTTGTATTTTTTAGAGTTATTTTTAAAACAATGAGCATAAAAAACCTATTTCACTTATTTAAAAATAACTCTTATAAAGATTACAGTTATAATACTCATTCATCTTAAAATCATAGATACTTCCATATACTCTATATAAAAATGGGGGAGAAAAGAAGTGGATTTAGTCAATGCCAGTGAAAGTGGTCAGCCAAAGTTAATGGCTTGTATTGGTCAATACCACTGAAAGTGGTCAAACAAATCTCTTAGTTTTTTATTATTATTCCAAACTGTGTAGAAATGTTATAGCGCGGTCTTATTAAGGACTCCATGCCAAAGGCAATGAATGCATACAGTCAGTTCTTTTGCAATGAATATACCATAACAACCCTCTCCCTCTTAATTACCACTTGAATAAAACTGGGGTGGTTTATAGTTTATAATTTCAGACTGATGACATCTTGATGACATACTTTTTTTTAAAGACAGGCTAAAGTGGTAAAAATCATAAATATTGCCATTTTTGGAGCTTTATAAGCCTTGGGTGGATACAACGGAAGGAAATCCGATAAAATGGATATTTCATAGTCCCTAGACATTTAAATTTCACTTTAATGGATGGTCCCTTCGTGGATATTTCGAGGCACAGTCATGCTTGCGAAAAAAATCTTGTTTTGAATCATAATTCAGGTTTCGGTTTGGGAGTAGATAGAACTCATAGGAAAAATAATTTGCACTCATAAAAAAACTGTTGAAAATAATCGTCAGTCTAATATCTTATACCGCTTTTAAGGTTATTTAATAGATTGATAATTGTATGCTAAAATCTCTTATTATTTCAGTCATTTTCAAGTTACTTCATACTTCTAATTCAACTATGCTAAGTTGCATACAATTCCTTGCTTGATATTTGATCTAAACTTCTGATAAGCCTAGGAAAAGGATCAATAGACTTATTTAGTTTACCAGAAAAGGAATAAATCAACACACCCTAAAAACAATAGTAGAATATGGCTACATTTATCTACAAGCGAATGGGTTATTTAGCATGATTACCATCTTTTAGTGCAACAGATACAGAAACATTTGTTACATTTGGAGCACCAAACCACTCTTCCTGTGTCATTTCGCTGAGAGTGGTGGCATATAAAACTTATTCTCTCTAAAGATTAATTTAATGCTTTCTCTTCCTCATCAATAACTTAAGACAAAGAACATATTTGAAGCTCTTATCAAACACATGAAATGTAATTCAACACATGAGCACTTTTAAAGCTACAAGCTCCAATATCACACCAGTGAAATCCATCAGAGGAGAGTTAGGAACAAAACAAAAATAAAACAGAAAAAAAAAATCTAGTTTGTTAGACATAATTGGTAGATAAGAATACCAACTCTATTAAGATAGAGCCTGCTCATGAGCTTCCATCGGTTAATAGCAAACAAGATACAACCTATTGCAAAAACAAATAGTAAAACATTGTAATAGCAACAGAACTCAGAATATCTCTTTGATCTCGGAAGAAATATAGTCACTTCTTTTTCTTGGGGGATCGGACGAACGTCCAACAATGAAGTGGAATGACTTTCGTTATATCTTGGCTTGGAATTGGTTGGTCAGAACAACAACACTAAAATCATTGTTTTTGGAGACTCAAAACAGGTTATCCAAAAAATGAGAAAAAGTTATGCCACTGCTAATTGTAAAAGTATATAAGATCGCGTATGTCACAACAACCCAACTCTTCATGCCATATATTATCACATACTTAGAGGAAATAATACCATAGAGGATAAGTTGGCTAATCAAGGCGTAAAAAATAATTTGGGAACCAATTAAGGATCATCACTACCACAAGCATGTCCCTTGGGCCTCTCGCTTTTTGGGGTGTATGTCTTGGTCTCCATCGTCGCATGTTCAACACGCGTCCTTTGACACGTTAGCTCTGGGCTTGTGGCGTTCTCGACCATGTGAAGAATTTATTGCATAGTCCTTACCTCTTGTCTTTCGAAGATTATGCCGGATCGTTGGCACACTTGATGGATCATTCTAGAACGATGAGTTCTTCCCCGTATCCAGCCAAAGATTTCCAGAGGCTCGCATTCTCCTGGGTTCATTTCTGCGGAGAAATATATTGGTATCTTGTTAGCATACTTGTTTAGCTCTCAGATCGTAGAGTGTGACTTGGCACATTTGTCTTCCAGTGACCCCATTGGTAAAGCACCTCCTCTCGTCCCTTGGATTTCGGAGGATTCGCGTAGAACTCCCCCAACAATCTCTCAAATTGGTAAGGTGTCTCTGTTAAAAACTTCCTCTGACAATTACCACAGCGTCGGACTCCCTTCTCTACAAAACTTTCCTCCCGTTCATGCTCAGGTTCCTATGGTGACTTCAAAGGATATCGAGGAGATAAAAGCTGCACTGTCTGAAATGAAAAATGGTATGCGTCGGATATACAAAATGGTGGCAACAGGCGTCAACGAATATAGGGAAGCAGCGACATATGCAAAATATATGGCAAACTGGATGGTATGTCAAGAATCAAGGATATACGACAATACTCGTGATCTTCATGAACAATAGGTCCATAATATAAGAAGAAGTTCAAAAGCTGACCAGTATGATCCAGTGCAGCCATTGTCAGGAAACTTTAGCAATTGGTGATTATCAAATGGAAAAACCCTCGTAGCTCAGTAGGTTTGTGGGAAAGAAGAAGAGAAAAAAATAGGTTACCCCTTTGTTTGTTTAATGTTTTTTGTGTTTTACTGAATAACCAGTTTTTTAAGCAGTACCCTTCAAGGAGCTTAATTTACTTCAACAGCCAGTCTAAAACTATATATTTTGCAGATAGCAGTATAGTTACATCAGTCTATCTTTTTCTCATCAGCTCGAAACTCTGGTTTAAGATATGGCTATGCTCAGCTTTTTTATATATATCTTCTTTCTCTTGTTTTTGTTAAACAAGATATGGCTATGCTCAGCTTTTTTATATATATCTTCTTTCTCTTGTTTTTGTTAAACAAAACAGAATTCAGATTATCATATTGCCAAAGTCTTTATCTCCAAGTAAAGCTCGTTGTTATATGAATAAAAATATATAGCAATTTCAAAATCCATAAATATAGAAATTTATAATAACTCATAATTTTTATGCCAAAAAAAGACCAGGTACATTTCCAGCAATGATCAATCGACTATTGTACTGCTAGAAAGCTAGACAATAGCAATTATCCCTCAAATTCTAATTAAAGAGTATCTTGCTTAAAAGGCATTTTAACAATATGTCAAGCAATTCAACAAATAAAAACTCAACAACATACTATTATCTTTTATTGCCAAACAATTACAATACTTACAAACAAGTTTTAATTAACCAAACAACACATATTTCATTAAATTTGGAATTATACAAGGGATCTAGAATTTAGAACTTCAACAAGATTGAGTTTTCAAAAAATGAAAAACAAAAAAATTACTTAATTCACTCATTTCAATGTTTATATTCACCATTTTTTTATAATATTATCAATATAAGCTATATAAAATCAAATTTATATAAAGTTGAAGCATATCTTCCTAATATTAAACTTAGATTCCTTACATTATTTTATTATTGTAATTTTTTAATTTGTATTAATATTTGAGTTGATCAAGGTTTACCTCATCTCAAGAACAATAGATGTTGCAAGAAATTTCTTACCTATTAAGTTATCTAATGGCATTATCTGTATGTTGAAATTATTAACCATTTTATTTATAATTTGATAAAGCATATATTGTGCATGTGTTGAATTACCATATTAGTAAGAGATTGTCTCCATTTTAGAGTGACCTACAAAGTTATTTAGTGATATAGCAGTCAATGTCTTCGTTACTGTAACAAATTTATGTATTGGCATAGTAACTTATTAATTCCCAATCTTGATAATGGGTGGCTAGAACATGGGGATTTTTTCTCAACTTCAAGAAACAACAAGAACTGGAAATGCCTAGGAATTGGCTGAAACCTCTAATACCATGAAAAATTATTAGCTCATATAGTCATTGTAATATTGAACCTGTGGATGAGGACACTACCCCTAATCATATTTAGAATATTGACTAGAAAAACAATTAGTAACATATACACAAGAAACAACATGGAAAACTAGGTCATACTCTATTTTATTTTCTTCCCTTTATATGTATTGTCGAGTACTGATCTAGAATTTAGTCTAACTTCAACAAGATTGAGTTTTCAAAAAATGAAAAACCAAAAAATTACTTAATTCACTCATTTCAATCTATATATTCACCATTTTTTTACAATATTATCATTATAAGCTATATAAAATCAAATCTATATTAAGTTGAAGCATATCTTCCTAGGCTTAAACTTAGATTCTTTACATTAATTTATTATTATAATTTGTAATTTGTATTAATATTTCTTACCTATTAATTTATCTAATGACATTATTTGTATGTTGAAAGTATTAACCATTTTATTTATAATTTGATAAAGCATATATTGTGCATGTGTTGAATTACCATATTAATAAGAGATTGTAGCCATTTTAAAGTGACCTAGAAAGCTATTTAATGACATAACAATCAATGTGTTTGTTAATATAACAAATTTATGTATTGGCATAATAACTTAGTAATTCTCAATCTTGATAATGGGTGGCTAGAACATGGGGGGTTTTGCTCAACTTCAAGAGACAACGAGAACTGGAAATGTCTAGGAATTAGGTGAAACCTCTAATACCATGAAGACGTATTAGCTCCTATAGTCATTGTAATATTTTACTTGTGGATGATGACACTACCCCTAATAATCTTTAGAATATTGACTAGAAAAATAATCAATAACATATCTACGAGCAACGACATGGAAAATTAGGTCATACTCTATTTTATTTTCTTCCTTTTATATGTATTGTCTATTGTATGCCTTAGGACATTTTTGTCAAGTATATAGCACAATAG
>LPNX010398007.1:0-51308 GCA_001517045.1 Pseudotsuga menziesii
AGTGGAGACAAGATTCTACAATTTTGTTTTACAGTTCTTTCAGTCCATGTTTAAGGGAGGATTTTCCCAAGTTGGTTTTGCCTCTTTCCTTGTTTCATATGGACATACAGTATGTAAAGGGTGACTAAGCCTTGTTGCTAGGCCCTATATTTTGATTTATTACTCATAAAGTCAGGCTTAAGAGGGGGTGTTAGAATAATCAACCCATAGTATTTACCCACTTAGACATTATTTCATTTATTTTGTCTTATTTGCCTAGTCCATGAGTCCCACCATGTGCAAGTTGCTAATTGCCTATCCATAGAGGTCAAACTTGCCGTCTTTGACTCATGTAGCACCCTTGAGAGCTTTAGGAATCAAATCTGCTTTATTCCTGGCCTCCTAGGCGCCCATCTGCTTTTTCTGCTTTATTCCCTGCTTTTTCGGTGTTTTAAGGCACATAGGAAAGCAAGACTAGGTGAGGTGAATCAGCTTTGTTGCCTCTTCCTCCTCCACTGATTCCTCCATGATTTTGCATGTATGAGCTGCCATTTGACCACTCTTTAGCTTGCCCATGCGCCCTTGCTAATTCGTGGGGTCCTTGATAGATTTGGGATCAGCTTTTTACACCTATGGGGGATTTGCCTATTTTGGGTAAGCCTGCTTTATGCTAGATTTGGATGCTTCCTCATGCATTCGATTTGCTCATGTATTCTATATATTCAGCAGCCTATGTTATTACAGGGTTGGCTATTGTACACTCAGTTAATATAATTTTGTGTTACAGCTCCATATTCAGTCTCCATTGTTGATAATTTGCATGATCAATTGTTAATTGCTGTGAGTGAAATTAATCTACTGCAGGCCTGAATTTCTACACCCTAAAGACACCGAAGATTTTTTATTCCTTGATCAAGCTATTTGAAGATAAGAGCTTAAATCAGAAGATGGCTTTGAGAAAATAGTTGAAGAATGTGAAGATCCAGAATGCAGAACAACTTGAAGTGGTAGAAGAAGAAGTGGAGAATGTAGAAGTGGTGATAACCACCTTGAATGGCCTCCCATGATCATGGGATTCATTCACGTGAAGAATGTATGCCAGAAGGAAGTACTTACTTTCATCTCGACTCATAAGAAGAGAAGAAGAAGATGGGAGCAATTGAAGATCAAGCTCTCACCATTCAAAGAAGATCCCTCAAGCGATGAGGAATATGAAGAACTCAATTCTTGAAGAACCTCTTATTCATCTTATCATTTGGATAAGAAGTGATGATTTCATGAATGAAGAAGATGATAAAGCAGAATGATCAAGATGGAGTCTACCCACTAAACAAATAAAAGATAAGTATTTGATTGTCATTTCATGATATTGTTTTGTTATACATTTGATTATATTCAGTTGATGTGTTATGCATGATGGATTGTTTGCATTAATGACTGTATACTACTAATATGCATGTGATGGGTAAGTAGCTCATGGTGCTATACAACTCTCCATTGCTAATTATCAAACCTCTTTGCTGACATATTGGATTAGTGCACAATCTCAATGATGTCATGGTAGAGATGGAAGACATCTAGAAAGTTTATGTGAGATATGGATGAATGTTGTATTGGATAAACAGTTGCATGATGCATAAGAATGTGTCATTATGCATATGAAATAGTTCTAACCATGCAATTGGTGCATTTGAATTGTAGGAAAGGTCCTGTATAACCTCCTACAAGAAAAGAAGGATGAGACTTGTTCCAAAGAACAAGTGATGACAATTCAATAAACATGAATATGAAGCTCCCAGGGTCAAAGACACCTTCAGAGAGCGGTAGATCCACCTCGAAGGATGAAGACCACCATGGGTATGAGAGATAACTCAAGATGAAGAAAAGAATGCTATGAAAGGAGCTATGATCAAATAATGACAGTTGATCATGAGGAATGATGTATACGATATGATTTCGAGACATAAAGGAAAGTATGTAGTATCTCCATATGGATCTACAAGAACAAGTGTACAAAGCAAGGTTCATGATTTGCCTCAGAAAGAATAGACTATGACATGACATACTCTATTGACCAGTATATATCAAGCATAGAACCACCTGTACAGAATGAAGAAGGAAGATAATACTCCACTTCAGGGGGAGTGACTACAAAAGATATCTGAGTTAGACATAGTACAACATGATGGACAGCATCCTGATGGATCGAGACTTTACCAAGAGTAAAGTGGGTTACAACCTTCAAAGTTGAATGCAAAAGACTAGGATATGTTGATGATCTGACAAGATGAACTCATGGAAGATGTTATGATGAAAGACTACTAGAATGATGTTTGGGATATAGTACTCAAACCAGAAAGGAAGAATGTGGTATCTTACAAATGGATTTGCAAGATAAAATATGTCGCAGATAGAAGTAAGGAAAGACTTGTGGCTAGAGGTTTCTATAAGTAAGAGGGAATTAATTCTGAAGAGACACTTACTCCAGGAAGCAAGGTACACCTCCTTCAGAACTATGATGGTAGTTTCTCCCATGATGAAGTAAATACAATCCTTCCTTAATGGTATGATTGCGGAATTACATCGAAAGGATTTGAAGTTGAAGACAGATGGACTCATCTATGTAAGTTAAAGAAGGCCCTCTATGGCATGAAGAAAGCTCCCTGAACTTGGTATGGAAGGATAGACAGTTTCCTATCAATTATGGGCTTTACCAAGAATAAAGCTGATCCTAACCTTTATCTCAAGGTTGTAGAAGATGAACCTATCATCCTGTTATTATATGTGGATGACTTATTCTTGACAGGGAATGAGAAACAGATCATGGAAAGCAAGAAGAAACTAGCAGAAGAATTTGAGATGAAAGACCTTGGGTTAATGCACTATTTCCTAGGTCTGGAAGTATGACAAAGTTCAGAAGGAATCTTTCTCAACCAAGGAAAGTATGTGGTAGAGATATTGAAGAGATTCAATATGTTGGAATGCAAAGCCATGGCCACACCCATGGACTCCAACCTGAAGCTGTTAGCTGATGACTCATCAGAGTTAGTGGATACGACTCATTACTGACAGATCATTGGGTCATTGATGTACTTAACAAATACCAAACCAGACATTTGTTTTGCTGTGAACACCTTAAGTAAATATCTTGTTCAAATATGGGTTCACTTAGTAGCTACAAAACATGTGATGAGATATCTGAAAGGGACTATAGACCTTGGTCTATACTATGATGGTAGCCATGACTACAGATTGTATGGCTATACAGATGCAAATTGGGATGGAAGTATCTCAGACAGGAAAAGCACATCATGTAGATGCTTTTGTTTGGGGTCTGCTATGAGTTCATGGTTTAGCAGGAAACAGTCCAGTGTTTCTATTATAATGACAATACATAGCAGATTGATCTGGTAAGTTGTGAATCCATATGGCTTCGAAAGCTGATATCAGGTCTCCTTGACCTGAAGATGGATACTACATTGATTCTATGTGATAGCGAGAGTTGTGATAACAGAGAACCCTGTGTTCCGTCGTAACACATAGAAATTTGATATTTCTACATACAAGATAAAGATGCAGATGATGATGTTTCAATATTCCCATACTGAAGATATAGATGATGTTTCAGTATTTACATACTGTAGATGCAGATGATGTTGACTCCGTATTTCTATACTGAAGATATAGATGATGATACTTTCAGTATTCACATAATGGATATACAAATGGTGCTAGTTCAGTATTCACATACTGAAGATGTAGATGAAGATGGTTTGGGTGATGATGTACTAACAAAGCCTCTGTCTCAAGTAAAGTTCGAACACCTTCAGGACAAGCTTGGTGTTGTTCGAAAGGACCTTCCTCGAAAGGGGGAGTAGTGATGATTGCAGCGGGATTGTATCATCCCTGGGCACTTTCCTTAAAGTGACCCGGAGACCTCGGTCTTTGAGAATGAAGAGGGATTGTATCATCCTGGGACATCTATCCATAATAGATCCGATGGCCTCAGTCCTCGAGAACGTGATGGGATTGTATCATCCTTGGGCACTTTCCCTAAAGTGATCTGGAGACCTTGGTCTTTGAGAATGAAGAGGGATTGTATCATCCTGGGACATCTGTCGATAATAGATCCGGTGACCTCGGTCCTCGAGAATGTGGTAGGATTGCATTATCCTTGGACATCGTCCTAAAGTGATAGGGACTGATTCTCCCGTAATCAATCTGGTGGCTTCGGTCCTCGAGAATGTGGTAGGATTGCATCATCCTTGGACATAGTCCTAAAGTGATAGGGACTAATTCTCTCGTAATCAATCCGATGGCTTTGGTCCTCGAGAATGTGGTAGGATTGCATCATCCTTGGACATAGTCCTAAAGTGATAGGGATTGATTCTCCCGTAATGAATCTGGTGGCTTCGGTCCTCGAGAATGTGGTAGGATTGCATCGTCCTTGGACATAGTCCTAAAGTGATAGGGACTGATTCTCCCATAATCAATCCGGTGGCTTCGGTCCTCGAGAATGTGGTAGGATTGCATCGTCCTTGGACTTCGTCCTAAAGTGATAGGGACTGATTCTCTCGTAATCAATCCGGTAACTTCGGTTGTTGAGAATGTGGTGGGATTGTATCATCCTTGGACTTTAAGTCCAAAAGTGATCCAAATACTTTTTTGTCTTTGAGTTGTGGTTTGCAAGTTGTTGTTGATGATGATGATGCCGTACTGATCAAAAGATTAGAGTATAATGATGATGACATACTGATCGAAAGATCAGAGTATGATGATGATGACGTACTGATCTAAAGATCAGAGTATGATGATGATGCACTATGATGATGGTGTTTCCTGATCAAAATATCAGAGTGTGATGATGATGATGATGTTTCTGATCGAAAGATCAGAGTGTGATGATGATGATGATGTTTCTAATCGAAAGAGCAGATATTGCTGATGATGATGATGTTCTCTGATCGAAAGATCAGAAGTTGCTAATGATGATGATGTTCTCTGATTAAAAGATCAGAATATGATGATGATGATGTTTCTCTGATCGAAAGATTAGAAGTTGCTGATGATGATGTTCTCTGATCGAAAGATCAGAATATGATGATGATGATGTTTTCTGATTGAAAGATCAGAAGTTGCTTATGATTATGATGCTGCTGATGATGATGATGTTTTCTGGTCAAAAGATCAGAATGTGATGATGATGATGATGTTTCTGATCGAAAGATTAGAATATGATGATGAGTTGATGTTAGAGTATGATGATGTTCGGTTGATGATGTTTCTGATCGAAAGATCAGAGGTTGATGATAATGATGATTCTGATTGAAAAATCGGAGTATGATGATGATGATATTTTGATGCTGATATTTTGATGATGATGATGTTGATGTTTTGATGATGTTTTTGATCGAAAGATCAGAGTATGATGATGATGTTGTTGCTGATCGAAAGGCCAAAGTGTTGAAGAAGTTGTTGCTGATCGAAAGGCCAAAGTACTGAAGAAGATGTTGCTGATCGAAAGGTCAAAGTGTTGAAGATGATGTTGCTAATCGAAAGGTCAAAGTTTTGAAGATGATGTTGCTGATCGAAAGGTCAAAGTGCTAAATATGCTACTACTGATTGAAGAATCAAGATGCTCAAGATGTTGCTGATCGAAGTGATCAAAGTACTGATGATGCTGAAGACTAAAGATTGAAGATGAAGACTACATGATGTTGAAAAGCTTCCAATGATTTATAGATGTATCAACCTGATGATTTTGATGATGTCCTCTATCTCTCTCCTATTATTGTTATTGTTGATGTTTTTATAGAATACCCTTCTCATTAAGGGGGAGTGTTGAAATATTGTAACTTCGAAGAATATTCTATATGTATTTCTTTGTGGTTCCCGATGCTCCTACCGGGAGAACCACTTGTATTAGTTTGTACCCCGATGATCCTAATTGGAAGAACTAATAAGAGTCATGAGGCAGTCCCCTCTAATTGTAAAGGTGGGTCATTAGCACCCCAGTGTGGTTACTTGAGACTACATGTGTAACTCGAGCCTACATGATTAACTCGAGCCTACATGACATACGAGTTAACTTAAGTGAACGGATGAATATAAATAGAGGTGTAGTGCTCCTCATTTGGAACACACACTCTCACTTGTGTAGCACATTAGTGGAGAAGAGAAGAGTAGCTAGAGAAGGAGGAGGATCAGGCTTTGATCTCCTTGTTGGTTTTACCTTTTATCTTTTTGGGGCATCTATATTGAGGAAGCTTTTGCTGGGTTTTTCCCTTTAGGGTTTTCCCGGGATAAATCTTTGTGTTCCTTTTGTATGGTTGTGCTTGTCTATCTTTCAGTGATCCTGTTTATATGCTTTTGTTATGAATTTGAAATAAAATACTAATGATCTAGCTTAGCACATGAAAATTTAACACAATGAAGGATGGTTCATGGGGGATAAACTCTTCTTCTTCTTTCTTCTTTATTTTATCGACTTCTTGAATCTCAAGTGGTGATGGGGAAGCTGATCTTGGTTCTTTATTCTTTTCCACATGGTCTTCATCATCATGCTTATGAGAACTTTGTCTTGCAGAAAAATTCTCAAATATGATATCTATGTCACCAACATAGATTTGTGAACACCCATTAGTAGGTACTCCTTCATAGTTCAAGGATCCATCAATAGATGCTCTTTGATTTGCACAACCCCCACTAATAAGGATAGTGGGCTTGTCTTCATTTCCTTATTCATGTTCTTCTCTAGAACCACCTTGAGGTGACTGATGCTCCACTTTATGAGTCTCTTCTTCTTTTATTTTAATGGTGTATCTTGGTTATTTTTATCTTATTTAAGCTGAAATTTCTTCCACCCCCTCCACATGAGGTCCACAATCTTGTTTACAAGTTCATGATTATCTATATGGAAGGATATGTCTCTGCTCTTTTCACAAGTAGGTTGTTTTGTATCCTTTCATGCTCCTCCAAAATTTTGGATTGTTGATTATCCCTTAATGAGTTCAACTCTTCACTATTATTCCTATACCTGAACACATACTCAACAAAGTCATCAAAAAGAGTGGTCTTATGTGACTCTCCCATTACAACAAGATATGTCTGATATTGTTGAGGAAAAGTTTTACATGTTTCTCTCAACATTTCTAATTCATTCATAGGAGTATCCCATGGTTCTTTGGCACATTTATATTCAAAATACACAAGGTCATAAGAATAACCCTCACCCCTTATTAAATTGTAAGAAGTGTTGCGAGATGAAAACTCTTCCTCATACCATTCACATTCTTCTTCATATTACTCATAATCATCTTTAGAGGATTCATCATAATAGTAGGACATGGCTGCAACTTTTTATTCAATGGATGGTTTTAATGCACAGGTGAAAGGAACATGCTTTTATACCATTATAATGTCCCTTTTTGGGGAAACTAGGAACACTATCTAAAATAATTCAAAGAGGCTTCAAAACTTTGACATTGAAAACATTCTTTCTCAACACCCTCATTGACAATGGATTTCACACTCACTCCATGGTTACAAGACAACTAGGGAAGCTCAAGGGAAGTGATATTAGGTTCTTATAGGCTTGAAAAAATTATATATGTGTAGTATTATTATGGTATCGATGAGTATTTTTCACAAACAGTTCACATAACTCATCCTTCAAAACTAGGAAAAAGTAGTAAACTATTCTTTCTTGGTTTCATCCCAACACCATCGAACCTTTCCAATATTATTTTCAAAGGAATATTTTGGATTTAAATCATCCTAACATACCTCATATACTCAATGGTATAATCAGAAACTCACTTTGACATGTCATTCAGGTTTGCACAATTTGGCCAATTTCGAGCTTTACTAGTCATGATTGTAGGAGGTTCCAATTGACTCCAAATGGTATCGAATTTGAAATGAAAGGGTATAGTGAGTATTATAAAATACCAATATGGCCGATGAGAACTTTGTATCTGAATTTAGGCTTCTACAACTTGGTTTGGCACTAAGGAGAAAAAGGTGCAAATTTCCTAGGAAATTGAGATCAAATTCCCCCTAGGGGTGGAGGCCAATTTGGATCTCCAACTAAAGCACGACCCTCCAAAATTTAATAACACAGTATGGGGGTTTCTATAATACTTAAATTTATATCATTATTCTTGGTTATTAATCCCTAAAAATTGGTTATGATTGGCAACATCTATATGGTAACTTTTAGTGAATTTGCTTTTGGGGAAATTGCATTACTAGTTTAAATTAGACACATGAAAAGTAGAATAAATGTTTCATATGGTAACATAAAATATAATGGAAAAATACAAAATAAATGTTGGTCTATTAAATGATTTTGTTTGTCATTGATGTAAAGAATGTATATTACCCAATACATAACATGAATTTGCTAATAATAATAAAATTTGATAGATATTATTCTTTGAAAGAACCAAAGACAAAAATCTGTGAATGTAATAGAAATACGTGAATAACACAGAAATAATGAATGAGATAGAATCAAAGACAGAAATTTGTGAATGACACAAAAATTTGGGAATGCAACAGAAATCGTGAATGAGACAGAAATTCTTTTCTTCAAACAGAAATTTTATTGCGTTCACAGAAATGGGCATTAGCAAATAGTTTGATTTTTTTTTGTCGTGGTGTTGCACCTGCAACAATTTCCCCTAAATTCTAAAAAATTTTGGGAACCCCCTTTTTCTTTGAATTAGTTAGTTTCCTTTTCTTGATTTCACCCCTTTTGATTTTAGCTTATGGATTTTGAAGCGCCTTTTGGGTGCCATCAATCGACTGGTTTCTCATCATTTAATTGTTTAAGGAATTCCATCTTAAATTGAGCTCCTTGTCGGTTTTTGTAAAACCTTGTAAAACCTTCGTTTCAAAGCTTTCATGTATCAGGAGTTAGTTCGTTGACGAGCCCGCCGTTGCGGGTGTGTTTCGAATCCTCATGATCTGTTGTCGGGCCGCCGTTGCGGGCGCCTTTGAACTCTTGATTGGCTTTGTCGAGCCCGCCGTTGCGGGTGCTTTTCAAATCTCAATTGGTTTTCTCCTCATTACATGTTCTGAATATTTTGTTCCTTAAATATTTCTATTTTGAGTTGATTTCATTGCCGTTTTGCCCAACTTTCAGAGCCTTGTTTAATCGGGAGATAAGTTTTCATCTATTTCGCCGTTGCGGGTGGTTCTTTAATCTTCCTCCCCGACGTTGCGGACCATTTTTGGGTTTTGGACTTGCGTTTTCGCCCCGACCGTTTCGGGTGGGTTTGGAATCTATTTTCGCCGTTGCGACTGAGTTTTGTTTCTCCTCCGTTTCGGACGGGTTCTGACTCTTTACCGGAGGGACATGAAGTCCACATCGTCCGACGTTTCGGGCAGTTTGTTGATCTCCCCCTCCGACATTGACGACTATTTCCGGAAGGGGGACTTTATACAGTGCTCCGATTTTTTGTTGTCCCCCGGCTGTATAGCGGAACTTTTTACCATCTCTTGCTCCGATGTTGCGGACGACATCCTACTCTGGTTGTCCGACGTTGCGGAGGGGTCCGGACTCTTGGTCATCCGACCGAGGTCTCCGCCGACGCCCGATATAGGTTTCTTGTTCGCGCGTTATTTGTAGCCGTTCGGGTGAGTCGGTGTTGGGAATCGTTCGGCGTTGCAGATGGATGGAAGCTTTAGCCGCCCAACCAGCTTTCATTTTGTGCCCGATGGAAATATCCTCGCACGTGTGGTGGGTTTTTATATATATACGCGGCGACAAACGGGGTTTTGTATTGTTTTCGAGCACTGTCACGGTAAGTTGAGCTGTCGATTTTAGGAGCGCGTGAGGATCTAGCTGGCTGTGTACCAGTTCCCAGGTGGCAGGAGGAGAAGGCCAACCATCATCAGCTCACTCGTTTGTTGGATTGCCAGGTAGGATCCAACATCATGTTTTCAAGGTTTCAATTAAGGGAGTTATGTCATGGTTTGAGTATTGCTAGTATTAGGTCCCCGTAGCCCCGTTGCGCTTGCACGAGGAGTCTTCACCCGCAGATAGGGTTTTCCTAACCGTCTCCCTGGTGGTTTGCGCCCATTTTTTTCTTCCTTTAGGGTTTCCGGTTGGATAGCCCTTTGCGGTTAGAGGGGGGGGTGCCTTTGCATTTTTTAGAGCTTGCGTCTTATTTTTGCCTTGGCCATTTCAGTTCGCCCTGAGCACAATGTAGGAGGGCCAGGTGCAGGCGGTCGTCATGCCACCTGCACCTGGTTTGGTCTTAGTAATGATGGGATCCGTCGGTTTTTTCAATGGGGTTTTGCCGAAGATTCAAGGGTGAATGCTTAGCTGTTCAGTTTCCCTAACGGGTTTGTCCATTTTTGTTTTTCCGAGCCCTAACCTCCGCACTGCGCAGTTCGCCATTGTCGACTACCTTGAAACCCTAGGGCAGTACCACTGTTGGTATTTAAGTTCTGGGGGAAGCATGAGTAGCGGGGCTGGTGGGAGCTCCCTTTGCGAGAAGTTGTTGTGGGTTCCCGCGGGTTTTAGTAGCGCTGATGTAACTACCATGTCCTCAAGCAGCATAATTTTTTACCGTTTTTATCCTTACTAAAGTCATGTATGAATTTGAAAAGCTGTAGTCGCGTCGTGCGTTTGAAAGTTATACATTTGCATTGCATATCGTTTTATTGGAAAATGGAATCCTGTGAAGTAATGTAATTTTGATAATAGGCCATTTGATGAATAATTCCAATTTTGATTTTTACGCAGCATTAGGACCTTGCTCATTATATTGCGATGGCGGACTAAGTCTATTTTTATGCTGGTAGTTTGACAGTCAGGCCATGGCTGGGTTGTGCGTGCATGTGTTGGTCTATTACTTTCTTGCATAGCAACATAGAAGAATAGCATATTGCAAAATATTACATGACTAGTTCAAATCCTTCAGCCTGAAGGGCCTATATCTAAAAATCATTATAGTCACGATACACTTGTGAAAGAATTAACTGCTGCATAATATCCGCAAGGTTAAATTTGCTTAATATCATAATGTTTTACATGGCAGGAAGAAGTTACAATGTCCAAAAGGCAGAAGAAGAAAGCCCCAGTGGTGGAGGAAGTACCCACACCAGAAGCAGAAGCAAAAACTGAGTACATCTATGAGGACACCCAATGTGTCTCATGGGTTGAACCTGAATACAAATGGGGAGACGTATACAGGATGATTTCCCACGGGGAAGTCCCAGACACGGGTCTGGAAGAAGCACCCATTTACGCAAACATAGAAAGATCTGCAATCATGAAGGTTGCCACCCATCCAGATATGTTTCCATGTTCTGAGGTGATGAAGTGGATCCTGCCACACACCAACCATGACATAATGCTCATATGTAACGTTGAGGGTCAGGGCTATGCTTCATTTAGCCCTAGATACGTAGCACTGGCCTACCACCTGCCTGAGCCTCAGGTCTTCTTGTCCAATGACTGGTTGGACAACCTCAAGTTGGACCTAGTAGAAACCATGAAAATGATGCTATTACCAGGGAAGCTCTATAGACATAGAGCAACTGAGGACTATGACACAGCCAGCCTTAGAGCTCCTTACAGATTCATAGCTCTAATGCTAAATAGAATTTTCGGGAGAGCCAATGGCAGTCTGTTCAAGTTTGAGTGGATACCGATTATATTCTATGTGGCAACCGAAGGAACAATTTTCAACTGGTCCAGCCTGGTATCTAGTAGTCTATCTTCTTGTATAGCTGCATCAAAAGGAGGAGAAGACCAGAAAAGATCTGAGTTTTATATGAGCTCGATTCTAATAGACTGCATCCTATGTAACCAGTCGTTCCTGGGTCTCCAGTGTGTATGGGATAGGGACAAAATGCCTATCTACACAGCTTACAAACCATTATGGGCTAATCTGTACCACAGTTACTACCGCGAAGTATGTGAGCATTTTATTATGCCACTATACAAGCTCATCTTCCGGGGAATATGTGACTGTATGTCTGAAGATGCCATGCAGGTGATTGAGGAGTATGGGGATTATTTCTTGACAGAAAATGGCATGTATATTAGAATGTATGGAGGGTCAAAGACACCCTATCTGCTGCCTAAGTATGCAACACACTATATAGTCCACAAAGAGGCAGTTAGACAAGTGTTTATTGACGGTGTTGGTCACTTATTGTTCCAGAAGAAGAAGGCTGCCTATCCACATCTACCATTTAAGCTAGGCAGCTGCAGTTTCACCAATGTAAAGCAAGCTGCAGAATTTATAGAGGAACTGGGGAGGTTCCGCTTTGGAGAAATGACTTTCAGACGAAATGACACTCATAGCAAGGTGGCAGAACACTGCAAGAAACATAAAGTATATTTCTAATACAACCATCATTACGACAAAGACGAATCAGTCTATAGGAATGCCCCTAACATGGCTGCACTCAGGAAAAGGTTCAAGCCAAAGAACCCCACCAAGGGTGGAAAGGGATCCGAACAACATAAAGCTGAGCAGGCTAAGGCAGAGGAGGCAGCCAAAAGAATAAGAGAAGAGGCTCAGAGGCTTGAAGCCGAGGCTATAGAATGGCTGCGAAAGGGAGAAGAAGAAAAGAGGAAAGCTGCCCAGGAAGCAGCTGAACAAGCAAAAGAAGCAGCCAGAGAAGCAGAAGAAGCTGCTAGGCAAGCAGCTGAAGAAGCTCAAAGGAAGCTAGACGAAGAGTTACGGAAGCAAGAAGTTGAAAAGATAAAGTTAACACAATAGCAAGCTTCTGAAACACCACCAGAACAAAGTCAAGGTGAGGAAAACCTTGAGGTGCAGACCCTGCAAGTGCCCACTACCATCACTCCTTCAACCCCTATGCTGCAGTTAGTGCCCTTCGTGCAGAAAAAGGGGGAGGAAGTCCCTGATTTCAGCACCGTTTATTATGACAGGGCTACAAAAAGGATAATGAGAAGAACAGAAAGAAAGATAGAGGCAGAAGGGATGACCAGCAAAATGATAACAGATAAAGCTGTAATGGTAGGGACAGATGTAGATCCAAGGATTACCATAAGTGCCGGGAAGGCCGCAATACATGCTTCGGAAGATAACATAGACAGAATGATGATTGAGATAGAATCAACCAAGAATACCACCTCTCAGCTTAAGGACACCCTGAGGAAAGAAAGGGAGGAAAGCAATAGACTGAAGAGAAAATATGAACATGTGCTCAGAGAAATGGAGGCCACAAAAATTGAAATCCACACCATCCAGGTAGAGGCACAGGCACAGGAAACAACACAAGAAGCCCTAGAAAAAGCACAGCAGGAAGTTCAGGACTTGAAAAATGAAAAGGAGAAGATGAGGGCTAAGATAGCAGATCTAGAGGCGCAGCAGGATGTAATATATGAATCTAATACTGAATGCGTCCGAGGACTGAATGCGCAGCTGGCCTCTCTGACTATGGAGCTAGAAGCAGCAAGGGAACAATAGGTTGATATACAACCCATTAAAGAGCACATCCTGACCCAGAAAGCTAAGGTGTTGCATCTGCAAACTGTTCTAGAAGAAGAAAGATGCCAGATCATCCAGGTTGATAACCGATTAGAAGAAATCCAGGAGACTGCTTCTTACTTTGTCGATAGGTCACAAGACATCCTTGAAGTATTGACCACCAGGATGGCAAGGGTAGAGAAAGGTGAGGAAGTCCCAGCAGGACTGTCAGACAAGGATAGACAAACCCTTCAGCGAGATTATGATTTAATGGAGTTTTCTATCACTACTATAGAGGACTTCAAGAAAACTATCCAGAAAACAAAGGGACTTTGCACCGAATTTTTCAGGAGAGCCTTAGGCATTTACAACCGGTGTCAAGTAGACGCTGAGCAAAGGCTACACGAGTTCCCAGATCATGACTCATTCATAGAAATTTTGCAGAAAAAGCAACAAGAGGAAGAAGCCAAAGTACAATGCATCAGAGCCATTGATGAACAAACCCTGAAGATTGAAATAGGCCATACAGCCGTTTGTTTGCAGCTCCTAGAAGAACAGGTGAGACTAAACGCAACCAGGGTCGAAGCCATCAAGAAAAAGGCTGAAAAGTTGGAGATTAATATCCAATTCTTAGAGCCTAGCTCGTTTGAAGATCTCGATAGTGAAGCTACTGCGTGGAAGAAATACTTGGAGAACCAAGCGGGACCCTCCTCATGAGAGGACCGATCAACTTTATTGTAATTTAATAATTTGTAAAAGTATCTGGGGAAAACGAAACGTTGGGAAGCCCAAAGGCCACTTTGGGCAGCTCAACCAATTTTGACTTTTGTATAAAAGTAGAAGGGATAGATGAGAAAGGGGCTTTTTCCCAGTGAGACTGGAGGACTTATTGTAAGAAGAACTACTTCATTTTGCAATAAAGGATTTTAGTTTGCCTGTTGGAGAAAGAACTGTGAAGTTTTCCAAATGCTGTACCATGGAAGGCAGAAAGATGAATTCCTTTATTTTTCAGCTTGTGTCTGTGAATCGTGAGATTGTTCTAACTTCATGACCTATGTCTGGTTGAATGATTTCTGATTTAATTTATGGAAAATTCACTTAGAGTAATGTATATGGCTTATATAACAATTGGCTATCTAGTTGTTAGAATATTTTCTCGCTCATGTGTTGTAAACGTAAATATCAGCTATCTGTAATTTTGTTTATCACGCATGGAAGTAATACATTGCTCATAAATAATCGATTTCTGGCTCCCTGGGGATAGATAAATAGTTGATTAGATAGTTAGTTGTTTCACTGCATAATTGCATCCGTGGTTTAGATGTTCGTGAACCTAAGATGAGAGGTAAGAACCTGCGCAGCACATTGTGTAGCTCTGTGCATCTCTATCACCCTGCATGATTAAGATAGGCATATGCATTGCATACTCTAAGTCAAAAAAAACAAATTCTGGTGGACCGGGCCGCAATCGGTAAACCCTTGTGTTACTTGACCTACGGTAGCCGCACCGTAAACCGGACGGATTCCCTATTCCAAACAGTCAACGGGCTAGTTGGGAACGTTGATTGGGGAGAATCCCTTATTGTTGCCACCTGCGAATTTCCAGGACTCAACACGTGGCTAAAATGATTTATTATCCATCGTTGAGTATCAAACGCTTGAATCCAGTGTGTCAATCATGGTTCCAATATCCATCAATAAATCAAACAATACGGTTCCAAATTTTGTTGTTAACATAAGGTTAAAATGAATTTCTGTTAAATGAAATGGTTAACGCTACCCAGAATTTTCAGTTAAGGTTTTAACGTATTGGCCAAAACATTTTTTATTCTCTATCTTGAACTGTTTATACACTTAAAGATAACCATATCTAACTATTTATGGTATGTGTTTTAATATAAGTATATGCAAGTAGGGCTGTGAAATATATAGAAGTATACTCTGTTGTGAATAAGTGATTGGAATAGGAGAACGCAGAGCAGTGAATGAATAGGAGAACATAGAGCAGTGAATTATCTCAGCAATGAAGAAAATTTTGCATGGTGAAATTACTCAGCAATGGAGAAGATGCATATCGTTGAAATGTCAGCAATGAAGAAAAACACAAAGCAATAAAGAAAACTATGTAGAGGTTGACTCCATTGATTAAAGAAACATTGGTATGCATTGGATTTTATTGATGAGCTAGATGATAAATTTCTCTTTAAAAATTTAAGTTGAGTATGTGTTATGTACAAAAGAAATATTGCAAGTTCTATAAATTAAATCCATTTTGTGGGTACTCATGTAACTGTAGATTGATTTAGTAAAATGAATGAAACATAAATCAGAGATCTTAAAATGTTAATGAGATCAATCAGATACTAGATGAAAATGAATTTAAATAATGCATATTATCAGTTACAAGATTTAAAGCTAGTTTTGAATACATTACTTACTACATAAGTGAAGAAAGTTTGAGACAGACTATTGGTTTGACATAGATAAGTTGGTTGATAGATATAGGCTAGTTTTGACAGAGATGTTCTTGATAGGATGATTATTGAATGAAATTGTTTTGAGAGTGAAGTTGTGATAGAATGTGTTGTTGTTAAAAGTTTATAGTTGATACAGATTGGATCTGAAAAGGTAACATGTTTGGTTTGAAAGTATATGAAACAGGTTGGTGCCTATATTATAGGGAGGAAGGGAGGTGCTAGGGAAACTAGCAGTCTCATTACAAGTTGAACCTTGCATTTAGGCAATAGGAGTTGTCTTTCAGTAAGAGCTAAAAATAAAGAGGTGGTTGCCTAAGGTAGTAGCCTCATCTGAGTTGTTGCTCAGATAAAACATGATGTAACTAAAGTTGCTTGCTTTAAATCCATAAGAATAAGAGGTTTTTTCCCTTTATGAGTTTCCTCATGAATATTTTGTGTCTCTGTCCATTTCATGTGTTTGATGGTTATTGATTATGAGACAAAATAATTGTTAGGTTTTAAGCTGCATTAAAGAAGTAAAAAAAATTACAAAATTATAGACAACTAATTCCCCCCCCCCCCCTCCCCTCTCAGTTGTCTAACTTAATTAACAATAAAAAATATTGTCCCAATATCATCCAAATCATAGAAAATATCTCATACAAATTTGATATAAACTCTTTCAATCTTGAAGCCAATTTCATTAAAACTAGTGACTCAAACGCATGAGAATGCACAATTTTTACAAATGGATTTATGATATTTTGAATTACAAATCATATGGACATAAGATTATAGAGCCATAAATAATTTACCCAAGCTTGGGAATCAAATAGATTCATCAAATCGAAAACACCACTCCAAAAAGTGTGCCATCACCATGAGAGTATGGGGGAATGGAGAAGAAGGAATGAGATAATAGGGAGAGAGATGAGAATTTGAGTTGTATGTAACATAAAACTAAAACTAAACACCTTCATTCATATCCAATTATATGTTTGTATGGCCTATCTATCAACCAACTTGAAAAGGAATCCAACTCCCTCGAAATTGGTTCACAAGTAGGGAGAGGGAAAATTCACAGTGCAATGGAAAAGCAAAAGCTCTTCAAAATGCCAAAGGCCAATTAAAAAATGATCAAAAGTTTTTCTCCTTACTCATGAAATCCTTTTGTTAAACTCGTGAGATATTCTAATGTTTAATTTCCCTCCATATCATTTCTCCAACTCATCTTAGTGGTTTCGTAACTCTTATGACACTTGTCTCCTTCTTCATGCTCCAACTCTTTCCCAATTTCGAATGGATTCCTATAACTCCCAAATACACCATCTTGGTGGCTATTTTACCCCTGTTATGTCATATTTTTCATAGGTATACAATCAGTTCTGAATTTTTCATATCTGTCATAGAATCTTCCATCATCGAACGTCATAGAGTGCATGGAATCTCCTTCCAAGTGGCACACAATGTCTTCCTAATTTCTTAATCTTCCAAGGGAGTTACTATCCTCTCCTAATTTGAATGCCTTGGCTCATGCTAGGGTATGTGACAACACATCAAACTCCGAGAATGTTACATCCCCCTTGGGTTCAAATTTGGATGGAGGTCATGCCAAGTGTGTGGGGAATCTAGTCACCCAAAGGATCCACAAGCTTCCAAGTGTCTTCATGAACCAATGCCACCTTATTTTCTTAGAATTTATTATTTTTTGTGACCCATTTAATAGTGAATATCTTAAACTAAGGTCATTTTGGGTCCCATAGCTCCCTTATTACAAAATGTATTCCTCGATCTGAACCTAGGGAACTAGTAGATTAGTGTAACAGTGTTTGCAAGTAGTCTTCTTTGGATGGGGACATGACACGTTCCCTATTGTTCACCTAGTCCGGCTTATGTGTTGTGTGGGTCCCCTTTTCCTTCATCCTAGATGCTTACAATTTCAAGTGTCAATTCATAACCTTAACCTTACCTTGTTTTATTCACCTTCACCATTGACTAGAAAAATGGCCAAATTGATAAATGAGTATACACTAGAGGTTCTTGTATAGTACATATGATTACTTTGATATATATATAGATTGTGCTTATAATTGCAAGAAGAATCTACTTGTACTTGAGGCTTGCTGTTAACATAGATAATTGAGCATGCATATAGATTTTTTACTTTGCAATATCATAGTTTAGCATTTAGGTCATCATTTTTATCATTCTTGACCTTGTCAGCCTAGTTTGACCAAGTCAACAGTAGGGTTCAAGATGAGTTTTGGTTGATGATTAGGGATGATGATTATTTTTGGTCTATCAGTGTCCATTAGACATATTCATGCTTTAGATGATGATTTATTATAATGACTTGTGTTATTTTCAATATTATCAGCACTTACATGCTTTATTATTATTATTATTATTATTATTATTATTATTCTGTCATGGACGAGGCCTTTGATGTACATTGTTTATGTACATGTGGTGTATGGGTACTCATTAGTAGTGGATTTGGACACTCTGAGGCCATTGATGCACTCATTTTTCAGTTTTAGGAACTTACAAAGGAGGTATGGTTTATGTTACCCATTTGCAGTAGGTTGGCCTTAGAAAAAATAAAATAAAATGCTTTGCAGTTAATGGTTTGACCTCCTAGGGAGACATAGGGGCACATAGAGTGTAGACAATATTTATTACCATATTGTTATGGTGTTGAGTCCTTTTTTTCAGCCAATTGACATCCAGGTTCAATCATCAGTGAGATATGAGCAGTTTTATATTCCCAAGGCAATATTTTGATCATGAAAATGGCTAATGAAGAAATCGATTTGGGTAAATAAGGTAAGGAAATGGCATGGAATTGGTTCAAGGCACATTGTTGGGGTTATATTCATATTTTGGCATTATTTTCACTCTTCATGAGGTCCAAATGTCATAGCATTCTCCACTTGGGGGCATTTACGATGTATTTTAAGAAGGTTGTCCTAGTTATTTTGATCACTTTATGATATGATTAGTGATTATACCTTGTGATTGTGCCATGGGGACATGCTAGAGAAGGGATTTTCTAACCTCCCATCCCTCACCATGTTTTATGTTATATATTTCACACTTTTTATGTGGTGCACCCCTCCTTGGGTGTTTTAGTGGGTGTGCCTCCCTTCTATTATTGAGTTGATCCATGTATTGGGTGCATGGATAATCTTAGCTGTTGATTAGAGTTATTTTATCTTTTGATCTTCGCCCTTGATATTTTTTGGATTTAGGTTTTGTGTCTTAGATGGATCTATATATTGAGATGCTCCTACTATTGGAAATATTCAACCAATGCTGACAACGGTTGTATCTCTAGTTTGAGAGACTCAAAACTAGAACAAAAAACCTACAAAATAAAGAATATCTCACTAGGATTAACTAAACTACTTGAATTGACTGCTCTCTTTACATTTTTATAGGATGAAAAGGTGTGAACCTTGATGTTCTTGAGCTATGTGAAGATCCTACAATAGACACAACATAAACAAACCAAGTTAGAGTGGATATATAATTTATAATCCTATGTAAAAGACCAATGAATTAAACAATAAACAAAGCATAAGAAAAAGATATACAATGCTTATGGGAAAGAAAATATATTTGCATTAAAAAATATAAGAAGGAGAGTACACAATCAATGCCTTGGTGTTGAGAACTCTTCTCAATGAGGTCTTGCCTCAAATATTTCAACTTCCCTCCTAATCAATCAAGAGTCTGAGGGAATTTGGCCAGAATTTAGATGCTATCACACATTCTTCCTCTGCTTTTCCCATGAGGGGTGAGATAGTATATAAAGGATTCAAAGGATACATTAGGTTGAGGATTACATGGGAGAGGTGGAGGGATCTTCCTTAGGATAGGGGATCTCGAGTTCCATGTGTCTTGGTTCATAGGGATGAGGATCCACGAAGGCCATCTTCTAGAAGCCTCTCGAAACCTCTTTTTTTTTCTTGACAAGTTGAGCACCGCATCTTCTATGAGGAAGACGGGCAGTGCAAGGGGAGCATATCCTCTTGTAAATGGGCAGCAGGCGGTCGCACCTCTCTTTGCAAATGGTAAAATAGCATTGTTTAGATGGGTACCACTACTTTCTCAAGGGGAAAGTGTGTTGGTGGCTCAGAGTAATGAATTACTCTTTCCAATTCATTTTTCATCTTCAATCTTTGAGGAATTTAAGGAAATAATGAGATACCTATCTCATAAGATGGTGTTGACGAGAATTAGGTGTAACAGAATTCCCCCCCAAAGCATGAGTCTAGAGGGAAATGATAGGACAAATGATTTGTAGGAACAAGTTATCACTTTGAGGAAAAGTTTGTTGGACATTGGTTTCAACACTCACCGTGAGTTTCATGACATTGACTAACTGCCTCCCAAGATACTAACTATGGTGATTGTAGCAGAGATTAATGTTTGCAAGTTTTGGTCTAACGAAAATCGTGAGTCCAACAATGGTATCAGGGCTATAGGTCAAGGGTTCAAAACTCACCCGTTTCACATTAGGGGGGATATTGTTGGACATTAGGTTTAGCGTTCACTGTGATTTTTGTGACATCAAATAACTGCCTCCCAATATCTTAACTCTAGTGATTGTAGTGGAGATTAACGCCTGTAGGTTTTGGTCTAATGATAATGATGAGTCCAACAAAGGTCCAAAGGTCATAACTCATCAACAACCAAGGTGATTCTGCAGTACATTTACACTTTGATACATATCCAAATGACACACAACATGGTTTTTGACCAATACAATGCAGATCCATGTGAGATATAAATAGTCATGGCTACGGAAATACAATGCAAATCCATGTGGAGAAGAGTCAAATTTGGACATAGCTACCAACATACAATGTAGATCTATGTCATGCAGACGCAAATATGAGCACAACCATGAACATACAAATTTGGATCCATGCTATGACTCATACAAATACTCCATCGCAACCTGGGAAAGCAATGAACGCTCAATAGACACCCAGGGTCTTCATCTCGTTTTCAGCAAAGTACAATTCTATCCATGCCAATAAATGTTTTGAAATCGAACATGGTATAAACCACTTTATTACTAACCAATGATGAAAATTGTTAACAAGTGTGAGGGACATCACCATTAATGTTAATGATCCCCAAGGTACCCTAGTATATTCCTCCGAATGTGAATGAATGGACTGACATTGAACACTCGGTTGAATGTTTCAATCAAAGGCCAATGATGCAAACCTAGTATCAAAAGCAAGGAAATATGTCATTGAGATATACAGATCTCAAGGTACTGACTTGTTTCTAAGACTAATTCCTTGAAGACATGCTGGTGTCGACAGGAATGGTCTCATCGAAGGAGGGTCGTGATTAATTTCACATCAACAACATCAAACTTGGAACAAAGTTATGTAATTTGAGTATGAAGTAACCACATGACTAACTGAAAGGTAACTGACACAAAATAGAGGTAAGTTTAACTCCATAGGGTAACTCCCAATATACAACTTTCCTTTGAACATCGAGCAGCATGACTGAAGACTTGGCAACATTGACTTGATGAGGCGGATACCCGGGCATAATGCAACGTTGGACGATGCATTATTTGAAAAGAATTAGAGTAACATTACTCATGAAAGTGGATCGACTCAAAGACAAGTTGAATACTTGACTGTTTGAATGAAATGCATACAAGTACCATGTTCAAAGGTGACTAGCTACCATCTTTACAAATGAAACATAGTTTTCTCCCTTAATTTCCTCATCATGATCAATGAATTTAATTTTTCAACGAGTCAAAATAGGGTAACAAACACTCATTATAAATTATCATTGGATAATTTAATTCTAATATGTTTTCTGAACCTGAGAAAGGAGGGGTTCATTCTCGAAAAGGGTCTTTCGGTTTTTAGTTTAATGAGTCCAATGAAAGGAAACTTGGTGTCATTCATGCATAGAGAGTTGGGACTGAAGAAGACTCTGAAAGGCCCTTTTTCATAAATTATAGTCTCAGAGGCCCATAAAATTCATTAGGTGAGTTTTGAGTTCTAAAATGGGCCTCATAAGGGAAAAAGTAAAATAAGAGTTATAATAATAAAATAAAAGTTCTAAATTGGATGGGAAAAAGAAAAACTACTTTTTCTTATCGTATTCTTGGTATCTCTTTATATATTCACCCAAATTTCAATCTTGGGGACTCGTTGGATGCGTAATTTATTTCTGCATCCAAACCATACCCACACTGCATGCTTCTAAGGTACCCACGGCATCCAAAAATGAAAATTTCAATAAAAATACTTTTTTTTAATTAAAATTTTCATTTTTGGATGCCGTTGGTACCTCCGAAGTATGTAGTGTGGGTATGGGTTGGATGCGGAATTAAATTCCGCATCCAATGATTCCCCAAGATCGAAATTTTGGTAAAGGGATAAGGAGATATGCCAAAAATATGATAATAAAAAATAGTTTTTACTTTTTCCCTCCATTATTTTACAAAGTTTACCCTTATGGTTAACATCATCATCTTGAATCTTACTGGTTCTTATAAAGTTAATTTTAATGGTACAATTTTTTTTTGATGCCCATTTTTTACCTCAAAACACCCCTAATGATAAAATAATACCCTGGAGAACTCTTATAGTCAACGACTAGAGATACCTTTTTCTTAAATAGTCCATCCGAACTGAAAAAGGGGTAACTATCATGAGAAATACAACCCTTCAAGTACTTTACGAGCGTGAAGATGACAAATTCACTTGACGATATTTTCACATTTCAAGAGTCAGAAAAGAGATTAAAGAGGAGTCCATTAATATTTCTTTTTTGTAAACAGGTTTAACGGTTCCAAAAAATAAATAAAAGTACTCGAAAACTTAAATCTAGGGTTTAACGAGAACGACTAAAGTTTTAAAAATGCACACAAAATCTTTTTCGTTTTTACCGAGAAAGAAAAAGGCAAAAATAAAAATCATCCATATCCAAATATATCACTTCTTCATGACCTACAATTCTCAAAAAGACCATTAGGCACCAATTTGATAAACAATTAGACCATGTATGACCATATTAAGGGTAAAAATAATAGAATTATTTAAATAAAAAGTCTAAATGGTAAATAAAAGTGGTGAATAGTAAAAAATAGTTACCATTTTCATTTTTACCCATCCTTGGAGAGAAAGAACACTTTTTGAGACCAAACTTGGAGTGCAATTTGCAAAGGCTACGATTGATCATTTGGTGACCGTAGCCTTCATGTATTCTTGATATTTTGATTTACAGAGCATATGGAAAAGATATTACAGAGACAAAATATACCCAATCTTTGGCATTAAATGTCCTCAGGAAAGTGCAAGCACCACTCCAATAAGTGTTCCATCAACATGAGAGTGTGGGGGATGAAGAAGAAGGAATGAGAGAATAGGGAGATAGATGAGAATTTGACTATATGGAACTTCAAACTGCAAATAAAACACCTTCATTGTGTCAAGAGGCGCTCTACAGCCTAGTATGGGGAAGATCTTGTAACGTTACATAACGTTATTTTTATTAATAAAAAATAAAAATTTTAATTATAGGCCAAAATAAATGACATCCAGAAAAACAACCTAATATGGGGGAGATGATTGTACTCTTCCTACCTAACAAAACAATAAAAAAATAAAAATTTAATTATCTGCGAAAAAAATGTGGGTGAGAAAAAAAACACAATATGGGGGAAATGTTGTAATGTTCCTACCTAACAAAATAATAAAAATAAAAAATTGAATTACCAGCAAAAAAATGTTAGGCCTTCTAAACAACCTATGGTTTTATTATACATGATTTAGGAGGGTCTTGCACATGGTTTTAAAACCATGTGCAAGGCCTCGTAAACAACCCATGGTTTTATTGTACATGGTTTAGTAGGGCCTTGCAAATGGTTTTAAAACCATGCGCAAGGCCTCATAAACAACCCATGGTTTTATTGTACATGGTTTAGGAGGGCCTTGCAAATGGTTTTAAGACCATGTGAAAGGCCTCCAAAACAACCAATGGTTGTAGGAGGCCCTTGCATATGGTTTTAAAACCATGTATCCGGGGAAATTTTGTAATGTTAGTTTCTTATATGTCGACCATAAATAATATTAAATATTAATAATAAAAATATTGTATGTGAACGTTAAACACCAAATTTGATAGTTCATTTAGTGCAATACCTAAGAAGATATTTGCACCTCGAGAGATTTGATCCCTCTCGGTGCTCAATAAAGCCTAGGATTTGGATCTACGCTGGCTTAGCTCCAATGAGAGGTATTAATTTCCTCTCCATCAACCAATTTGGAAAGGAATCCAACTCCCTCGAAATTGGTTCAAAAGCAGGGAGAGTGAACACTCACTGTGTAATGGACAAGCAAAAGCTATCCAAAATGCCAAAGGACAATTAAAAAATGATCAAAAAGTCATTATCCTTCCTCATTAGATCCTTTTATTAAATTCATGAGGCCTCCTAATGTTGAATTCCTCCCAATGTTGAATTTCCCTCCATGGGCTTCCATCAACTCATCTTAGTGGTTTACTAGCTCTCATGATACTTTCCTTCCTCTTCATGCTCCAATTTCCCCCCCAATTCGAATGGATGCCTCTAACTCCTAAATTCGACCTCTTGGTGGCTATTTTTAGCCTCTTCATGTCATATTTTTCATATTTCTGCAATCAGGTCTGAATTTGTCATACTTGTCATAGCATCTTTCATCATTTGTTGTCATCGAGTGCATGGAATCTCCTTCCAAGTGGCACACAATGTCTTCTAGTCTCTTTCTCTTCCAAGGGAGTTACTCTCCTTTACCAATTCGAATTCATTGGCTCATTATATGCTATTTGACAGCATATCACCCTCTAATAATGTTACATTACCCATGTGTTCATATTTGGATGAAGATCATGCCAACTGTGTGGGGAATCTAGTCATCCAAAGGCTGCACAAGCTTCCAAGTGTCTTCATGAACCCATTCCACCTTATTTTCTTACCATTTATCATTTATGTGACCAATTTAAATGTGAATATGATAAACTAAAGTCCCTTTGGGTCCCATAGCCCCTTATTAAAAAATTTATGTTTCCATCTCAACCAAGGGAACTAGTAGGTTGATGGAACATTATTTGCAAGTAGTCTTATTTGGAAATTATTTAATTGGGGACATGACAGAAAGAGGATTGATATTATTCACATATGATCTATGATAGTTAAACCCCTACCTACTAGGATAATTGTATTCAAAACAAGGTTACGGAAATTCAAAGCTCAAGTTTCACCAATTTGAAAAGTTGGCCTAACAACACCATAGATAAAAAATATCAAGTTGTTTGGAGAGAAATCTTATTACAAGGACTTTAAATATTTTCAAGCAACATTCAAAAGTTTGAGGATGAAATAAGTTCATTCTGAGGCAAGAAAAATGTTGATTTATTGAATTATGCTTTTAGTGTGTTGGCCCTATCAATATTTTTCTTAAAACTCAATCACCCATTTTATATGTATTGTATTATAAATCGAGCATTGCTTATAATAAACTTTTGATGTTTGTTCATCCAATGGGACAAAATTGGGGTAATAGTTTAAAATGTACAAGTTGAAGGAAATAGTGAAAGTGAACAAGAGAGTCTCATCATCAAATGCACAACGGAAGGCTTCAGGTCAAAAAAGATGAAGATGAAGGGACAAGTTAGAGAAGGAGAGTTGACACCGAACCCATGTTGGAAAGTGGTTTTAATACAAAAACATGAACCTCGAAGAATAGAATGAAATCCATCCAGCCCTGCCAACGGACCACCATATCTTTGACAATGATTTAACCTTTTATCATACTTCAAATATTACTTGTTAATATCTTATACTTCTTTCACCCCTTATTATCTTGATATTTTGTAAAACATAGTTAAGATGCCTTATTTTACTTAGTATTATCATAATACTTTTCTTTTTCATTTTTCCACATATAATTAGATGCATTGAACATTTTATGCATTACGGATGCTCCACAATTTTCGTTAACTTAAAGCACGGAAGTTAAATACCTTATTAAGGTGCTTTGAAGAAAATGAGATATATGTTTTTTTAAATACACTAAATAAATGTGATCAATTTCATTTATTTTATTGGAGATAGGGTAATATATTAATTAACATGTCAAAATATTTATTTTTTTTTTAATTTTTATTAATAAGTTTTTGAATAGCTTTGATTATTTGTGCGTCTCTTGGTTTTTTGTGACCAGAGGGGCTTGATAGCCCAGTATGGAGGAGATTTTGTAACGTTACTCTTGTAAATGTCAGCTATAAATAATAGTAAAAAAATTATTATGTTGTAACGTTACAAGACTAACAAAATAATAAAAAATAAAAAATTTAATTATCCCCCAAAATAAATGTCTGCCAAAAAAAACCTAATGAAGGAGATCTTGTTAAGTTTGTTACTAACAAAATAATAAAAAATAAAAGTTTTAATTATCAACCAAAATAAATGTCCGCCAAAAAAACAACTTAATATGGGGGAGATGTTGTAATGTTTCTACCTGACAAAACAATAAAAAAGTAAAAATTTAATTATCTACAAAAAAAATGTGGGTAAAAAAAAACCACAATATGGAGGAGATGCTGTAGTGTTCCTACCTAACAAAAAATAAAAAAGTAAAAATTTAATTATATGCAAAAAAAAAATGTGGTTCAGAAAAAAATACAATATGGGGGAGATGTTGTAATGTTCCTACCTAACAAAATAATAAAAAATAAAAAAATTTGCACATGGTTTTAAAACCATGTGAAAGGCCTCCTAAACAATCCATGGTTTTATTGTACATGGCTTAGAAGGGCATTGCATATGGTTTTAAAACCATTTTTGAGAGGAAAAAATACCAGTCTTTGTTATTCAAGAGAATCAAAAGACATCATTTACAATGCATCTTTGTGACTAAGTGTACTTCAGCATCACAATGCTACACATAGACATAAAATTTAACAATTCTATCCACTGCATCCAGAAAAAGAAAAATAAAGTCTGATCATAGCAGACTTTTTTCATCATCCCTGAAATATCAGGTCAGAATATGCCGAGTATGAATCGAAGATGATCGTCAAGCAAATAATCTTGAGCAAAACTTGCTAGCTGAGAGGACTCAAAACAAAATAGGTAAAGTATGATCAATCAAAAGCTGAAAGTCAAAGACTGTGATACAAGAGACCCAGCAACTAAAAAAGAACAAAATGGCCATCATTTATGACCATACCATCCAGATTTTCAGAGAAGAATCCATGACCCATATCCAATTTCAAGGCCTGTTTGGAGAGTCCATCTGCCAGCGAGTTATGCTCACGAAAAATGTGCTTGAAAATCACCTGAGGGGCCATTTGAAGCATATTTCTTATTTCCTTACACCAATGCATCAGAGCAGGAACATCAAGTGCAGCAAATCTATTGAGCCAAGAAATAATAACCATTGAATCTCCAAATATCATATGAATGGGAAGACCCATCAATAGACTAACTCTAAGAACTGCCCAAAGCGCCAATAATTCTGCTCTAGTATTCGTGCTATGACCACATCCCATGAAGAAACTGAAGTAATGATACTCATTTAAATAGATCACAAACCCTGAGCCACCAATTTTCTCTACTGCAACCCCATCAAAAAAAACCACAGGGAAAGGCCAACCTTGGTTTTAAAACCATGTATGGGAAGACGTTGTAATGTCCGTTCCTAACAAAATAAAAAATAATAAAAAATATTATATTTAGGTGATAAATAATATTAAAAATATTATATGTGGACCTTAAATAAAAAGATGTGCCTTTTGGTTTGAATCAAATTAATCGCTATATATTGGACACACCAAAGTTGATAGCTCATTGAGTGCAATGCCTAAGAAGAGGTTTGCACCTCTAGAGATTTGATCCATATCGGTGGTGCTTGATAGAGCCAAGGATGTGGATCTAGGCTGGTTTAAGACATATGAGGTACTTATGTCTTTTTATAATTTTTTGATGATGATGATGTGATTTTCATCATCAACGCTCATAGACTCATATACATGGGAGTTTGTTGTAATCTTGACTATATTAATTTTCTCTTGTGACCTAGTTACTATTGAGAAATACTTTCTCTTTAAACTTAAAAGTAATAATATTTTTGACATTGTCAATGTTCTGCAAAATACGGTTTTCATTAATGCTTTAATAGTTTAACCAAACCATAGTATCTTTACACTAACACTACTTAAAACATATTTATATATCATTTTAGAAAACATTATAACATTAAATAAAACAACAACAATAAAAAAATAATGACTATAATATTAAACATTTGAACTCTAAAATAACTTGTTCTACTATTAAATTAAAACTACACTCTTACATGAAGTCCTAAATTGTGATCCAAATATATAAATCATGTTTCTTACCGTATAAAAAAATATCTTACTTTGTAGCTTTTTTCCCTATAAACCTTAACCTAAATCAATCTATTAAATTAAAATTTTATTAAACAAATTCATTATCGGTATATTCATCTAAATTTACTCTATTAAACACACGTATATAACTTTAAATTTGAACACTCATCTAAAAATTACAATATCATTGTCAAAATCAAACCCATGTGCATCATCCATCAAAATATATATGTGATCGTCGATCACCAACTGAATATAATACTCCAAAACAAATTAGTTTAACTTTTCAAATGCTTATATCCCTTATTCAAATATAAACACAATATCAAACAGATCATATCATTGGCCACACTCTAAATAGAAATGAAAATTTAAATAGACACGTCGCACTCCTTTTTTGAACATATCAAAACCACATTCACGCTTAGTTGCCTCCCTTTCTTATGCTACCACGTATTTGTAAGCACTAAATCTATGGTATAATGCCAAAGCTGCTATGTAAAACAACCATTAAACCAGAAACAAATTATATCACTTTGAACAGCTCTATGATCTGAGAGTCTCCACCAAGTTTATAACCCTCTAGATATTTTTACCAATTACTGTGTAGAACACAATTGACCAGTACTTTTGGAGGATGCATTTCATGTTTGAGACTGGAAGCTACAGAAGAAGATCGTTGAAGCGTTCTGAAACACAATTGAGATTTCTCTATGACTTCCCCTTCAACACTACTGACGCGCGAGCTGGAGTAGTGAAATTTCTCTGGAGACATCAATAGAGCCAGTTGGGTTGAACCTCCGCCTCTTACTACACTTCCACCATGAGTCCACAGAATACCAAATTCTTTAGCTACCTTTACAAGTAAAGGCTCCTGAGATCTGTGAAATTGCAAAGTAGCAGACAACCGACCATTATCCTTTCCAACATCAAACAAGTAGCCAAGCATGACTTCTTGCTTTCCATCAATTCTGTTTCTGTACCAATTCATTGAAGACAATGTGGCCAAAGCAGCTTCTACATAGCCACACTTTTCAAATAATGACAGTACTAGACATAAGGGTTTTCTCAAGCGACAATATTCCACTTGTAATATCTCAACAATCAAAACGTCAGATCCTGCAATTGCTATTCATGAAATAATATAAGCTTCAAAATTGTCAAATGCAAGACAGTCGGTAAAATGGTTCAGGTAAAAAAGATTAAATTTAATGCTTAAAGAGTGTCAGAATGAAATAGTAGACCGGAGTGGTGAGTACCTTTTGTAACGTCCATTAATGCTTGTGTTCCTTGTAGCTTTTCGCTCTTCTGATCCAAAATGTCTGATTCTTCACCTCGGTTTGGAAGTTCCAGCTCCTTCATATCTAAGCTGCCCGCAGTCTGCAAGAACTGCTCCACTTTTGCTTCTTCTTGCTTCCCAACTGTCGCCACTCCTCTCTTGACTATTTGTATTTCAAGGATCTTCCTAATTGTCGCCAATCCCCTCGTGACTATTTGTATTTCGAGGATCTTGGCCAGTCCCCTCATTATCATTAATATTTCCTGCATGTTAATGCACCTACCATTGAAAATTTTGGCAAGAAATTCCATATCGGGCTCGAGTTTTGAGTAATGATTATACTTCAAAATGGACAGAGCATCGACACTGGATACAAAAAATCCCTCTTTGACTTTCACGTACAAGCAGTATTCACCATAGCTCAATTCTGCTGAATGTATGATACCGTTATTGATTTGAAATCCATATGATTCTATGCAAGGCTTTCCTCTCCGAACAACACTAACAAATTTGCAATCATCCAAATTTTTGAATTTAACAAACGTAGTTACAGGGAAAACACTTCTTTCTTTTGCTTGTGTGGTATAATAAGCATAGCCATACCTCCTATCGCAAGCTGCCCATCTCTTGCTAAACCAGCTAAAGAAAATGTATAGATGCCTGCACTGTCTGAATATCCACAACTTAACTGCATTGGTTAAATAAGACATGAAAATCTCATACAATCGTAACAGAGGGGTCCTTACTATATCTACAACAATGAGAGTGAGAGTGCAGAGAGCGGATTCATTAGCCAATCCCTTGGCCTGTAATAGCAGGGGTATGGTCGCTAGGAAGGCAGAAAGCCTCAAATTCCAGGGCATGTTATATTCTTTTCCGAATATACATGGTGCATACAACTCATTTATGTGGTACTCTTTGGAAAGCATCGTTTCAAACATTTCTTTTTTGCTGATAACTGTCCCCATAACCAGTTCATTGCCAATGAGCTCAACTTCTTTTAACAGAATCAATTTATCATGAATATCATACATTGCCCACTCGAAAAGTATGTCTTGATGGCAGAAGTAATAACTCCCATTGAATTCAACAGTATACCAAAACCAGTTAAATGCCAGCAATTTAACACCGTTGATATTTCTGTTACTCTCGTTGTCGAAATAGTGTGCCCTGAATGCTTCCCATGATGGAATCCATGATTTCCCAAGACGATATTTCTTGGATATGTGTATAACATCCGGTTTCCTGTCTCCATCTGCTAATTTAGTGTAAGCCACATCATAATCGTCTTTCTGAATGTTTGTGTTCGTTCTGAACACAAAATTTAGCTGGCCCTTCAATGCCATCTGGCCAAGATAATAGACGGAATTTACAAGGGTGGTGTCCCTTGCAATCTGCCAGATCGCATAGAGCCATTGTATGAGCACGAAAACTTGCCCCTTTAAGAAATCACTGAAGCTCATTTTCTTTCAGCTTTCCGTAGACTATCTTAATTGGTTCGGTCTCCTCCCAGACAATATAGAATGGTACAACTCGACTGTCAAGATTTAAACACGGATTTCATAACGATGCTTTCATTTATTCATAAAACTTGAATCTGAATCTGGTGAGGTAAGCAGATTTCTTTTGTTTGATTGAAGACTCGGGTTCGGGTTTCTCAACACGTCAACGAAAATTATTTGTTCTCCCTGAATTATTGGGATGAACTTTAAAGTACTATAATCAATAAATTCTTGGCATAACGTACTAATCAGTTTTCCACTGGCCCCCGGGACAAGGCTTTCTTAAACTGAAACCCTTTTATAATCTAGGCCAGGCCAGTCTCAATGTTGATATTTCATGGATCACTTTAATTTTCATTGTGATGTTTCATGGATAATTTTCATTGTGGTAATTTTCACTCTCAACTCTTGACCCTTGAATGGTAAGAATTGAACAAATTTATTGATGACTTAGTTTGTTTAAATACCAACTACTACAGCAACACAAGCTAAGGGTAAGGTAAGGCAAAGCAATGCAGTGGATTGTGTTAATTACTAGCACATCCAGTCAACTTGTGCTCCACATTTTTGAAGTCACCTATACTTACAATAAATTTAAAGCATCAATTCAATAAATAAATGAAAGGTTAAATGTAAATATAAAATAATTGAAAAAATATTATTATTAAATAATTTTAGATCTTGTTAAAAAATATAAACATTTATTAACATAATAATTATTCATACAAATATTGAAAAAGGTAAATAGTGAATGAATACTGCACATGACACCCTGAGAAAAATAAAACAACAATAATCAATGACAGAATGGTAAACAATGAACGCGACCGCTCCCCTCCTTAAACCTGAAGCGCTAATCTGAAAATCAAAGAAATTCGCCAGAGAAAAAAGCGACGCGGACAAATTTCCCACAAAATTAAAAGCGATGCGGATAAATTCCCCACAAAATTAAAAGCGACGCGGAGAGTAGGAACATTTTATCTTTACTTTTGTTTTTTCCTTTTGTCTCAAAGAAGATAATAGACGGTCATTATATATTCAACGCATAAGGAATAAAGCAAATCACTTTCAAAATAAATTGGTTAAAGTTATACCTAATTTGACCAAGGACATATATCATTTTCCAATACCATTTGAAGGACATGATTCACCGATGATAATAATAATTTTAATTCTAAGAAGCGATTCTAAAGTAGCACGGAGACGAATTACTTTTCATTGTACAAGGACGGGGAGCATTTAATTTATGATAGGTCATTACACTTATTATTATTATTTTATTGTTGATTAGGATGGTTTTCTTGTTTATTCAACCTAAAGAGATGAATTAATTAATTTGTTTTAAAATTATATTCTTATGTTGAAATAGCTTGGTAAGAAGCTTCTCGAGATCACTATAATTTTGACAAGTTAACAAGCTATGAAGGTAGGTATTGTAACAAAGATTATGAAAGTGAGATCTAATGTGGGTGTAAGCAGGGCACTTTAAGAGGAAGTGATTTTCATCTTCAATGTTCCTATTCTCACATAGACAAGAGATCTTTTCCACCCATGGTGTTTTAGGAACTCTCCAATTACCTGTTTCACTATGGAGCTCATGGGAGTTTGTTCTTATCTTGGCTATATTAATTTTTTTCTTTGAACTTGTTAAAACAGAGAGATACTTTTGATGTTCTAGTGTATGATTGATGACCTCCTTATAATATCTTATTTTTCTTTTAACCTCTAAATCTTTCTCACATCACAATTTCTCTTTAAACTTAGAAGTAACAATATTTTTAATGTTATTAATATTTTGCAATGCAACATTTTCGTAGATCTCCCCAAGCCTTGGTATCTTTATACCAACCTCCCTTGAGCTTTAAGTGGTTTTGGTTGAATTTAAAAGCTAGCTTAAGAACTTTATAATCTCCCATATTATTAATTTTGTATTATTATTAACTCAAAGATAAATTACTTTTCACTGTTATTGTTATTATATTTGAGAAAATAACTAAAGAATGTCAAGATAGTTGTTATTATATTTGAGAAAATAACTAAAGAATGTCAAGATAGAGTGATGCGGATAGAGTGATGCAAAGGGGATCACATATTTCGGGGTCCAATCCTCTACCTTGATTTTAAAAAGGAATATCAAGGTTAAATCCTTTTTCAGTGCAATATCAGGGTTGATCTTTTTCAAATGGAAAGTAAGTAGAACATGTAAATTTCAGTTTTTCACCTTTTTCTTTTTATATATATATATATATATATATATATATATATATATATNAATTAAAAAACATATTGGGTATTATATGAACCTATATATATGAGAGCAAGTTTTAATCCATTTTAAGTTAGGTGAAAATCCAGAATTAAGTTGTTGATTTATTTTCTTATAACGATTTTTTAAATTATAAATATAAAATAATTAATTCTCAAATTATATTTTTAATGGGTATTATATAAACCTATATATATGAGAGTAAGTTTTAATCCCTTTTAAGTTACGTGAAAATCCAGAATTAAGTTGTTGATTTATTTTCTTATAACGATTTTTTAAATTATAAATATAAAATAATTAATTATTAAAAAAATATTAAATTTAAATTTTATTATTAAAGTATTAAATTCTATTATTAACTTTGTACAACTTTGTAAGGTTTATATAATGGAATATGAATATAATTTGTTGAGAGAAATTTTCGTAAAACAAAGTATATTTTGAATTTATGTTTATTATAAAGTTATCTTACTTTATTATTAATTTAAAAATTGCTTTATGTAATATTTCTGAAGGATTTTTTTAATTTAAAAAGGATAAAATTTTACAAAATTTATTTAAATTTAAATCCATTAAAATTCTTAATATAGTTCCAAAATATAAAAATGTCACTCTTTCAACTTATTAATGTTGTACATTTTTCAAAAATATTGTAAAAACAATGTAGTGTCATGTTACGAGTTGAAATGGCAGGTCTAGCCATAGTAAGCATATGTCGCCCTAATTCGACTTAGGAAAAGACACTTGACACCAAGGAATACCTCTTTTGAGGTTGTTAGAGACAAGCGCCTAATTGGAGTCAGATCATAAGAGTGGGAGTGTGATGTTGATTATGGTTGAAACTAATGATGATAAGAACTAGCAAAACCAACTATGTGTCATCAAACAATAATCAAGTATTAAAAGGTAAGTTTCACAAGTAATAATGATTAGTGTTTTAATCATAGCATAACACGTAGCAACAAATAGTATCAATCATGCCCTAGTAATGCTTATGACAATGGTAATAAAACAACCATTTCATGAAATCCAACCAATTATGTCTACGCAACTTCATACAATATGAGAAAAAAGTATGTATATTCATTCCCTTATGAAAATTACTAACATCGTATCATCGTATGGAATTTGATAACACATTATGACAGCATTACAAAAGGTTTAATAAGGTTCTAACTTTGCATTCACTATCCAACTTTAAAGTCTGAAATAAATAAAGGTCATTAATTGCAGACTGTATGTATGCAAGCAAGTGTACATTCGTATTTATTCAGTCATCACAATTAGTAGTACAATAATGTCATTCACGTGTTAGCTCTCTTTCATGGAGGGAGGTGCACTTGGTAGCAATATAAAGATGTTGTATATACCAGTAGCTAGAGTTAGTATAATAGCATTAGGTATTTAGTCACTTTATCACTATTGAGTGTGCTATACTGTACCATGAGCATAAAAATTTATTCAAAGTTTAAGTACATCAGTGTATGTTAGTCATCTCCCTAGGAATTCGAAGTAGCATAGCCATGAGATACTATGCATCGATAAATATATTTATAACATAATAGAACCATCATCCCTTGCATGTTAAAAGTTGACCTTAACATATGCATACACCAGTACATATTAGTCATTACTCATTGTATTTGTAGCAGCATTAAAAATGTGTGTAGCATAGGTAGTAGTGCATTCAATCACATAACCATAGTCATGTTAGATACACAAATATAACTTGCATAATCGAACTAGAAACAAGAGGAGTGTTCACGACTGATAATTTGAAATCTATGTATATTAATAAGTATGACAAAAGAGTGATATTTATGGTAAGCCCAAATGCAAGTACAAGATCAAATACTAACTTTCTTATGTGTTTTTGTGTAGGTCAAAGGGAGAGGTAGGGAAAGCAATAAGAGAGAGAGTCGCCACTATAAGGGAAACCCTAGAGTATGGGTTTTAGGCTAGGAAGAAGGGTAGGAAAAACCTTAGGGTAGTTAGTAGGGATGCCTAGGGCAGCGAGGGTTAGAAAAGAGTGTAGGGGAGTGGAGCCAAGGTTTGAGGGAGGAGGAAAGAAGGGTAGGTTTAGGGTAAAATTAGGACTGTTTTAGGACCTTTAAGGGAAAATTTTGATATTTTTGTATTTTTAGGGTTCCCTATAATTCCACCTTAGGGTTTTTAGGGTTCTAGGGGCTAGGCCAAATTTTTAGGGAAGGAGGCCAAAATTTTAGGGAGGCAAAAAAATGCAATTTTTAATTTTTAATTTTTAGGGTTTTCAACATAAAATTGTAGACCTAAATTTGACCTAAAACTAATCCTAAACTAACCCTAGAACTAGTTATTTTTTAGAAGATAAAAGGTGTGAAAACTAAGGGAAACCCTACCCTAACAAAAGCCCTACCTAACCTAAGGCTTCTAGGGAGGATGACTAACCTAGTGAGGAAGGATTCCTAGGTCAAGCAACTGCCCTAGAAAAACTATGGAGAAACCCTAGGGAACCCTCACAAGGAGACGTGCCTCAACTTGCTATGGTGACAAGAAGGAAAGTAATGGTCTGTCCTAGGGAAAAGTGTAGCTCTAGGGCTACCACTAAGACTTGAACATGCACATCCACCAACATCCAAACCAAAAAGGTAAGAAGCCTGACCTCTTCGTGCTCATATTCATCCAACAAATGAAAGCATCACCAAAAGCATAGATTCACCAAAGACTTACCATTAAATAACTTGCATTAACCAGAAAAATTCCTCAAGAGGAGCGCATCCATTCAAAGAAACCCTAATAAGGGTAAAAACAAGTGCATAGTGTATTATCCCATAAGTTTTATTTTTGAAATGAAAGTGAGAAGATCTATTTATATGATCTCACACCCACCTTTAAAAATATCTAGGCCTACATGCCTTAAAATAAGTGAATTTAAAACTACAAAATGACAACTTAAAATTAAAAGAAAATAATAATAAAATATAGCCAAAGGTAGAATTAAGGTAGGCTGCCTAGGGTATTTGTATCCCTAGGTGCCAAAACACGCTCAAATAAGCGAATTGCTCTGAAGGAAAGGATAGAGTAATCTGGAGGGGGGGCATTATACCCCATCTAACCCCTAGAATAATGTAAAATCCATCAACACCCTCAAATCATTAAAAGTCCTGGTAAGTAGGATTCCTTCCTCAGAGGAGATAAGGCCAGGGAGAGCAAGGAAACACTGATGAAAGGGACAGGAGGGTGTCCAAAGTGGCTATAAATGAAGAGGAGTGTCTTGTAGCTAAAGCATAAGCCATCAGAGCATGCAAACAAGATATGGAGCCATGTGACCTAGTGGTCAACCTTTAGGGGCCCTAGACACCAACCATGAGGTTAACAATTCCTATAAAGGGCATTCAACAGTGATATTAATCCATCATACCCCTAAAGTAGGACCAAAGGGCCCGATCATGACCACCATTTCACAATAACACCCCTCCTGATCGAAAACTTGTCCCTCTCTCCATGGGGTACACCTGAAGGTGCGGTAGGTATAGGTGTAGCGTAACACTGGCTCCAACTGTGGGATGACTGATATTCCTGGGAGTGCTTGAGAACCAGTGAATCTACTGGTACTTGTAGACCTATACACATATCAAATGTTTGAGAGATTAAAAGAATCTAAGGGTAGACACTTATGTCTTGCCTTGTTTGCTAAATGAGGTAAACAAACTAAGAACAATTGAAAAACTAACTATACAATTAAAAGACATCAAATGCAATGCACAAAATTATGCCTAATGCAGCTAACCCTACCTAAACCTAGAAGTCAAAGTAGGCTAGGTGAAATCATACCACCAATGTAACCATCTGAGTAAGCAATCCATACTTGATATCTTACCTTTTCCCTTTAGTGTGATCCATGACAATACCTCATTGATGATATGTTGAGTTTGTACTAGGGTCTTCATTTAGATGAGTGCAAGAAACTGAACCTTCTTTAGAAATTGGTGCCACGAAGAACCATTGCTTTGACAAGATTTGTTGATCCATGCTTCTAATAGACTTAAGTATGGGACACCTCCATCATACAAGTCATCTAAGAAAAAAATATTCCTGAAATTCGCACATAAATCCTAAACTTGGGAGGCTATTTGTAGAGTCAAATCTCTCAAATATTCATATGTGAGCCACAACCTGTTTCTGCATTTACTCAAACATTTCTTTCGGCATACAAGTACATTTCTTATCCTTTTCAGAATCATGTTAGTAACCCCAATAATTCTTATATTTTTGAAATTGTCAGCTATATAATTCATACCTTCATGCTTCAAATAAAAAGATAAACAATAAATATTATGGAGTCGAGGAATGAAAATCATACATTTCCACCTACCTTCCTCGGTCTTGTCGAAATGCATCACTAGGGACTTATCGGTATCAAATAGAGTGGGATGAAAAACTTCTTCGACGCCTCTTGAGGAGCACAACTGATAGTAATAGCCTAGGGTCATCATATGATGAATATCCACAAAAGAATCTTCTATGTAACATGATTCCGTGATGTTGGATAAAAATGATGGAGAAATCATGGAAGAATCACTAGAGATGTGGGGTCCCAAAACTTCGAACTTCTCATCCAAATGGACCATTTGCACATGACAACTATCTGCAAGGTCTAGCAATGTTTCATCTTCAATTATAGTGGCAAATAGGTTGAACCGCTCTTCATCATAAGACTCATAAAGAGAAGGAACAATCATACCTTGTTCCACAGGGCCTTCATAAATCATGTCTTGATCATCCCTATTTAAGGTGATTGAAATCTCTTCATCCCAAATAGTATCGAATTATGGCCCAACCTGAGTAACTTCATCAAGCTGTTTTTTCTCATTGCAACATATGGAGACAACACTGCGTGGTATCAAGGAATCATAGAAAGGTGGACCCATAAATGTCCAATAAAAATCATCCTTATAATTCCCGTCATTATGTTCCCAGAGATATGATAAGTCATAAGGGGCTTCTGCATGTTGGAAGGGAGAACTCATCCTATCTTTCTATTCAACTGCTTCAGCTAGGACTTCTAGATCTTCATATATAGGACCTTCATCATATTCACCTTCTTGGGGAGCTTCATCTATCATGCTTGAGACATCATCAGTTAGGCCTTGGACAATGGTTTATTTGACCTCATCCTTATCTTGGGCTTCCTTATTGAACAAGTCCGTTGCATGCTTGACATGAGGTATCCATTTTTGTTTCGATTTGATTAGAAACAATTTTTGAATAGCTTTGATTATTCATCCTTGATGATTGCTTCTTTTTGTTTTGATTTGATTGGTAATAGTTTTTTAATAGCTTTGATTATTCGTACTTGATGATTACTTCTTTTTGTTTTGATTTGATTGGAATCATATTAGGTACTTATGTCCACATTAATATAATTTGATATTTTTTCTTTTAAAATTTATTTTTAAAATTGTAAAGTCATATTTTTTAAATAATATTGAAAAATATATATACAACATTTTTCAAAAAATTATAATATTAAATAAAATAATTAAAAACAACTTACACAAAATATAAATATATTACTCTATAATATTATACATTAAAACACTTAAATAACTTGTTCTATTATTAAATTAAAACTACACTCTTACATGACTCCTAAATTATGATTCAAATCTATTAAATTAAGAATTTTTTACATATACAAATTCATTACTGAGTTTATCACCCTTTAGATATGTTTACCAATTACCATGTAGAATACAATTGACCAGTACTCCTAGATTTAACGTGCAACAATAACAATTTCATCGATCAATTCAAGCCACTCAGGTTTTGGAGGATGCATTCCATATTAGAGACTAGAAGCTAGATACATGTTAACAAGTTTGAGTCAGCTAAACTTGAGTTACAAATTTTCATGTCAAGACTTCGCCCTCTTTTTTTTTGGTCGAGTAAAACTTGTCTAATTTTGACTAGACAAGTCTACCAAAATATTTTGAATTTTTTTTTAAAGACTAAATATGGTCAAACTTTTCGACTTGACTCCTTTTACCTTGACAAGTTTGACTTCGACTGATCAACCAGTTTTACTTCAATTGACTTACTCGACCATTTTACTTCGATTGACCTATGTGTGTTGCAGCTACAACTATTCCCAAATTTCCAAAAATTTTGGACCCTCCGTTTTGATTTTGGTTGCCCCACTCTGCTACATGTTTGGATTATTCTGTGTCCAGTTCTTGCTATTCGATATGTCATTTGCGTCTGTGCATGTTTTGGACTGAAAGGCTTAACAGTTCTATGATGTTTGTCATTGAATTTTAAGTTGGGATTGTCATTTGCCATTTTTGGAGGTCAGCCCGCGTTTCATTACTGAAAAATAAACCTTGCTTTTTTATTTTTACGGAATGAGTTATGATTTTGATCGGAGGTCACAGGATGATTGAGTTCCACCGTTGTGGCCCGTGAATAGACTAATTTCCCATCGGACTATTTGTCCTTTCGCCGACGTCCTACTGACTAGTTTGCGGTTTTTCCTTGATCTTTCAGCTTCGACCATTTCGGCTGTGTAGTCCGCTAACTATCCGATGCCTCATTAAGTCCCGCCTCCGATGTTTTGTCGCGCTGGGTTTTGGTGTGTGTTCTGGAACCCCTAGACTGTTAAACTTCCGTCGTTGCGGCTTTACAGCGCACTGACCGTCCGATGTCTAGTGTTTCGATCCACCGATAGAGGGTTTTTTATGGGCCCATTCTTAATCATTTTCCTACCGTTTGTTAGGAGAGCGTCACTGTTCCAAAAGAGACTAGTGTGCCTTATTTTAGGTTGAATTTCGCACATGTAAAAAATAATTCTGGCTCTCTCTTCTTTAGTACTCAGTTCATTGATATTATAATTTATGTTTCCTAAAGATAGTCGGGATGTATGATAAATTCTCTTTTGGTAGCAGATGGACATGGCAATTTCTTGGGTCCCTTTTTTTTGAAGATTATCGTGGCGAAGAAGATGCAGTTGGAGGACAAAGAATGCTAGAGCGTAAGGCGGTGGATCCGTTGCTCGAGGAAGAAAATTATCAAGGGGCCGAAAGGGGATCGAGGAATGATAAAACGTAATCATTACAAAGCAAGGGCCTAGGTGGGCGGACCGATAGTTACCTAGCTGTGCCCGTTTTCACAGAAATTTTTATTTAAAACATAACATTTAATCATGAGCATTCACAAAATGACAAGACTGGATATTGAAACGTTGGTGAGGTAAGTGAAAGGTTGGAACTAGTTCTTGTATAAATGGAAAAGAGAGAGAGGGAGAAAAGGGATTTTTCCCAGAGAAACTTGTGAGATACTTGTTGTAAGAGGAACTACTTCGTTTTGCAATAATAAAATTACAAATTTTGCCTGTTGGAGAAAGTGTTGTGTGGAATGTTCAAATGTGATGTAATGAACAATGTTGAAGGGGAACTATTTCGTTTTCAGCTGTGTTTCATCAACTGTGAGAGCATTCTAACTTTCTCAACCTATGTTCTTATTTGAATGTTCTCTGGTTTATTTAGTGATAATTTCCACTATGAGTAATGGATGTTTTAACAGATGACAAGCTATCTTGTTGTGCATATATTTATTTATGTTTATGTGTTTTGATTGTAAGAACAACTATCTGTGATTTATCTTAACATGTGAATAGTATTACATTACTCATGAATTAATAATCTCGCTCCCTAGTGATAGCTTAGTTATCCTTTGTTTTTTCAGTTGTGTGTGATTTAGATGTAACAGAGTCTAAGATGAGAGGTAAGAACCTACGCATCACATTGTGACTACTCCTTGCATTCTTCATCAATATGCATCTTAGATAGGCACTTGCACATCATACTTAAAGTAAAAAATACAAAAATATACATGGTGGACTAGGCTGCAACCGGTAAAACCCTTTTTTTTTGTTACATGACCTACGGTAGCTGGACCGCAAACCGGACGGATTCCCTACACCAAAACAGTCATGGGATAGTTGGGAAAGGTGACTGGGGAGAATCCCTTGCTAATGTTGTCTACGAATTTCCAGGCCTCAATAGTTTCTGGCGCTAGAAGGAGGGCCACCAGTGCATGGCTTGCCGGGGAAATCTTTTTCCTCGAAATGACTCCACCAGTGATAGTTTTGAAAGAAGTTTATTTCCTAATCAAAATACTGAAGAGAATAGAGAACATTTGTTTGCTGTGGACAACAAAGTAGTAAATGATCTGAGAAGACACACATAGGCTTATGTAAAGAGTATTGGAGGATTACCCACTATCCCTGATTTACCCCGAAGAGAATACAAGAAGAAAGATCGTCCCATCGTGGAAGATTTAGTGTTGGTTGGAGATTTGGAAGAGTTAGTAGAAGTTGCATTACAGCAAGTTGTTCAGCCTTTGAATGAAGTAGGGCCAAACACACCTTACTGTTCTCCTGTGTGGACTCATGTTCCTTCACCTCCTCACTCTCCACCCAGGTTCATGGCAGGTGTAAATGCAAACCAACCACCTAACCCACAAAATCCACCACTGGCCTGGAAAGCCAGATCACCATTGAACTTAACACCTCCATTGCATGACTTACCTCAATATTTTGAGAAGATGCTGCCTAAGTTTGATCCAAATGAGAAAATGTTAGTGGATGACCATTTACAAAGTTTTTACTTGGTAATAGAAGGATTAAGGGCCGGGGAACATGAGGATGTCGTTTTCAGACTTTTTTCGCATACCCTTAAAGGAGCAGCAGCATCATCGTATTTTGGTTTGCCTGCCAACTCTATCCTAGACTAGGATACCTTTGAAAGGATTTTTAGAAGTAAATATGCAACCCAAAAAACTCATGCTACTCTCATGAAAGGGCTGTGTTCCTTAAAGAAAGAAAGAAAAGAGAAGGTGCATTGTTTTACCCAAAGATTTGCAGCTTATCTTAAGAATTTTTCTGAAGCTAACAAACCCTCGGATAAAGTTCTGATTGAGTATTATACTTTAGCTCTAGGACTCGAGTTGGCTATGTTTTCCAAAATGAAAGCCAAACCTACGCTAGCAGAGACCTATGAAGAAGCCGAAAGAGTGGAGGCTGAAAAGGAAAGCATCGAAGACTATCTTGAGCAGTCGGGAGAAAAAATTGTTGGGAGGAAAGCTATGTAATTTACTAAGACTAAAGAGGAGCAATCACCAATTTTCGAAGGAATGGCAAAGATGATGCAGAAGCTCTCTAACAGAATAATAGATTTGGAAAAGGAAAAGGAAGCCCAGAAGTTTTATAAGCCTTATTACAAGAAAAGGGAAGATAACAATCAATCCCAACCCCCTCTGCACAACCTTGCATCTATGAACTTAACAGAGGTAGGGATGGATAACTTTTGCACTTTTCACCAACAACCCCATTCTGAAAAGAATTGTCCTCAATGGATAAATTCGATGACTTTGGTTATGAATCAGCTGTTGGATTCCAAATTAACCGAGGATAATGATGAGGAAGGGAAAGACAACAATAAATTAACAGAAAAACAAGAGGATGAGGCCATGGTTTTATGGGATTGCATATCGTTGTTTGACGCAGAGGAAGAAGAGGATCTGAGATATGAAGATATCTTGGAAACAAACATAACGACGAGAAGTTAGGGGTTGACTAAAGAAAATAGTCTTGTGCTCCTAAAGATCAAGAGACTTCAAAAGAATGTTAAGAAATTAAAAAAAAACACCACAGCTAATAAAATTCCGGAATTTACCATCATCAGTCAAAATACTAGACAGATCAACATGCCTACTAAGCTCACTGAAGAAAAGATAAATAATGTTAAAATGAATCTCATGGAGCATAAAATGGATTATGACATTATGGAGGATATCAAAAAGGTAAGGGAAAATATCTCGTTATTCAAGATGTGCAATGTGCCGCAGCAAAAAGAAAAGTTATTGAAAGCACTTGAAATATTAGAGGAGAAGCTTCCCACCGACAATCAGCCCCAAGAAGAAGAAATTGGTGAAGCAAGTGTGGGAGGTAAGCCTAAATACAAGACTCCACCTTTCCTCCTTACTTTTGAAATTTTCAACCATAACGTGCATAATTGCCTAGTAGACTCGGGGGCATATGTCAATGTTATGCCACTGTCAGTATGCAAAAAGATAAATGGGAAACCTAAACCATCTACCTGGAGGTTTATTCAGTTGGATAGAATGAATGTGAAGGTAATTGGGGAAATGGAGGATGTTCTCATTCGCTTATCTTTAAATGATAAGGTATGTCAATTCATTGACATCGTGGTGGCTGACATACCGGAAGCTTATGGACTTGTTTTGAGCAGAGATTGGTCGGCAAAGCTGAGTGGATATTTTGCCTCGGACTGGTCACATCTGTGGCTACCTTTTAAAGGAATCCCAAATCAAATTAAAGTTTTAAGGGAGCCGCACATGAAACACAATGTTACTCAGTTCAAAGAAAAAAATGAACCAGTGAATTTTGTTTTGGGAAATTACTTTATTGAACTAGAACCGGGAAATTATCAAGCGAAAAAAGCCAGTGATATGTCAGATGCTCAGCTTGATCTCCTTTGGTTCTCACGGGTTGATGAAATCGATTGTAAAATAGTAGATTTAACTGTAGATGTAGGTATTGATTCACGCACAATAGTGGTAAGCAATTTTTGGACACTTTTCTTTGATGGTTCTAAAACTTTGGAGGGGTCAGGAGCCGAATGTGCCCTAATTGGTCCTAAGAAAAATAAACATTTTCTTTCATGTAGGTTAGAGTTTGAATGCACCAATAACATAGCTAAATATGAAGCACTAGTTCAGGGGCTAAGAAAAGCAATTGAATTAAAGGTAAAATATCTGAAAGTGTTTGGGGATTCTGAAATAATTGTAAAACAAATTCAAAATCAAATACATTGCATTTCTCCTCATTTAAAAGCTTATCAAAATGAAGTATGGGATTTGCTTAAATATTTCCATGCATTTAACATTTTATCGATTCCTAGACTTAAGAATGCAGCGACTGACTTATTGGCCACCTCAGCTGCGAGGCTTGTGCCCTCTAATAATTGGTGTTCTGTTGAATTGCTTTTCAGGCCTTCAGTTCCAGATATGATCACCAATCTACGAGTGTTTGATGATGATCAACAGATTCTAGAATGCCTGACAAATGACAAAACCTTCAAAGGGGCGATTATTGATGATGAAGAACATCAATTCGAGCTAAAATTCGATAATTTTATTCCTAAAGGAGTCAAGACTTTAGAGCGAATGTTTGATCTAAATGAGAAATTTAGAAGGTCAGTGAATGTGAAGACTCATAGCTCGTCTCTACAGTTCAAGTTGATTAATTTGGGGACTGAAGTTGAGCCTAAATACGTGAATTTGGGAAAGTGTTGCTCTCTAGGTGAAAGGAATAAATTCATCAGTCTGTTCAAATAATACAAAGATGTTTTTTCCTAGACATTTGAATATTTGAAGACATATGACACCAATATTATTCAGCATGTTATCCCCATCAGATCTGGAATCAAACCTTATCAGCAGCTTTTAAGGAAAATGCATCCAAAATTAGAACCTTTGATTCAGAATGAAGTAAAGAAGCTGTTGGATGCTAGAATTATCTTAAAGTTTAGACACTCGGAATGGGTTTCAAATTTGGTACTGGTAAGGAAGAAATTCAGAGAAATTAGACTATGTGTCGATTTCAGAAACTTAAATCACACTTTAGATAAAGACACTTATCTTGTCCCACCCATGGAATAGATATTGCAAATGGTTTCAGGTTCCGAATTATTCTCTTTATTAGATGGATTCTCAGGCTACAATCAAGTCTTAGTAGCTGAAGAAGACAGAATTAAAACTACATTAAGAACCAGATGGGGAACTTTTGCTTATAGAAGGATGCCCTTTGGACTCATAAACATTGGAGCTACTTTCCAGAGGGCTATGGAAATAGCTTTCCATGTTTTGATTGGCCACAGTGCTATAGTATATCTCGATGACATCACGATATTCTCAAAGAAAAGAGAGGAACATGCGTTTCATCTAAAACAGATTTTTGAACGCTGCCGAAAATATGGTATCTCGCTAAACCCCAAGAAGTGCGTGTTTGCCATTACCGAAGGTAAGTTGTTGGGTCACTTGGTTTCTAAGAAAGGGATCTCCATAGAACCAGAGAGGATCAAAGATATCGAACAGATTCCCTTACCCCATAATAAAAAGGGCATGTAATCATTTATGGGGACAATAAATTTCGTGCGAAGGTTTGTGCCAGATTTCGCTCAAATTGTTAAACCTTTGCAACAAATGGTAAAACAAAGTGTACAATTCAAGTGGACTGATGTTGAGAAGAATGCATTCAGTAAAATAAAGACAGTGGTTGCACATGCACCCTCCCTCAAGAGTCCGAATTTTGAGAAAGATTTTATTTTGTACACTTTCGCATCTGACGATTCACTAGGAGCAGTGCTTACCCAGAAGGAAGATGGGGGAGATGAGTTCCCCATATCATTTATGAGCACTGGTCGGAAAGGGGCTAAATTGAATTACCCAGCTGTGGATAAACAAGCTTACGCAGTGTTCAAAGTGGTAAAACAATTTAGACCATATATACTTAAGAACCAGACAAAGGTAATAGTTCCACACCCAGCTGTGAGGTCTATTTTCATACAAAAGGAGTTAGGAGAAAGAAGAGGCAACTGGGTAACAGCTCTACAGGAGTATGACCTTGAATTCAAGCTAGCCTCCATAGTTAAAGGGCGAGCATTGTGCAAATTGATTATTGAAAGTAAAGACAAAGAAAAACATGACTGGGAAGATGAAGCTGAGTTACATTTGATGGATGTATGTCCTCTTTTCACAGCTCCAGATTCCTGGTATCGAGACCTTGTGCATTACCTTTAAGCAGGATTGTTACCAAAACATTGTAATTCTAAATAAAGAAGAGCACTGTGTCTTAAATCAGCTTCATATCAGATTATTGAAGGAATATTATTCAGAAAGAATTATGATGGAGTTCTTCTTAGATGCTTAGAGAAAGAAGATGCGGAGAAGGTCATGATAGATTTACATGATAGGCCTGTTGGAGGACATTTATTTGGAGATACTACAGCTCATAAAATTCTCAGAGCCGGGTACTATTGGCCCACACTGTTCAAAGATGCACACGCCCATGTCAGAAAGTGCAACATTTTTCAAAGGTGTGGTGGAAGACAAGTTAAAGCAGTAGGACCATTAAAGCTTGTGATGATAACAGAACCTTTTGAGCAGTGGGGGATGGATATCATTGGGGAGGTAAAGCCAAGTTCTTCCTTGCAACACAAGTATATTCTGATAGCAACCGATTACTTCACTCGTTGGGTCAAAGCCATTCCATTGTGTAAAGTGAATGAAGATGCGGTCATGAACTTTTTGCAAGATCATATTATGACCAAGTTTGGAGTTCCAATTTCTCTAGCTTTCGATAATGCTACTTATTTTTCCTCTATTAGATTAACTGAATTTGCTCATGAAAACAGAATTAAGTTGCATTACTCTGCAAATTACTATCCACAAAGAAATGGTTTAGCTGAATCTTCGAACAAGAATCTGATTAGAATCTTAAAAAAGACTATGATAGAAAACTAGAGAAGTTGGCATTCAACATTACCAAATGCTCTTTGGGCTGATAGGGTCACCCCCAATACTTTGTTAGGTGTGTTCCCATATACCCTTGTTTATGGAAAAGAGGCCATTCTATCCCCCAATATCATGCTACCTTCTTCCATAATTGCTCAAGAATCCAGATGATCAGATAATGAAGTCTTGCAAATGAGGATACATAATCTTTTGAAGGTAGAAGAGTCTAGATCCAGGGCCAGAGAATGTTTTAAACAACAACAAGAGGTAGTAAAGAGGTGGTTTGATAAGTACAAAGCTGGAACAAAAGAATTTGAGGTGGGAGATTTGGTTCTCAAGTGGGATCACCCTCATGATGAGAAAGGAAAACACACAAAATTTCAACAGTTATGGGTAGGCCCTTTCCAGATTGTGGCAAAGCTTTCCCCCTCAACCTATAAGTTGTAGGATTTACAGGGATGGGAAGAGACCTTACCAGTAAATGGTTTAGTTCTTAAACCTTATTTTTCTTGATTTTGATTTATTTTGTTCCGTTTTGTACATAAATAATTGACCTGTTTTCCTTTTTTGGCTTGTTCGTTTCTTGTCTGTTTAGTGTAGTTTTCTCCTATTTCCAATAAAGGAAGTAAACTTTTGGTTGCATGGAGAGCATCAGGACCTTTGATAAACTTATCTTCTTTGGGAATTAGACTGTTGAATTGGTTGGAATTTCTTCTGGTAAGTAGTTTTCCTAAAATATCTATGAGCACATTGAGGTCCAGCGTAATCCATGAAACAACTCAGAATCAAAAGGTCTGGAATACTATTTCGAGGCTCCATCCATTTCACATCTAAAATGTCCTAAGGGGTGACAACAAAAGACCCATGGAAAGGAGAGCACGGTAAGCAGCTTATTATATCTAAATGATCCCATGCCAGTAATTGTAAGCTAAATGACTAATAAGAGTCAGAACTCCTAAGAAAGCAAATATCATCGAAACAAAGTACTGAATTATATGAGTACAGATTGCCAAAAGTTCTTCTCCATCCATGAACTGAAAATTAAATGCATCTCTCACACAAAAGGACACTATGGATAGAAGATCCTGAATAAAATTCAGAAGAAAAAGCATTAGGAGGACTCAAAAGAACATGAAGTCCACAAATGAAAAATGCCAAATGGCATGGGAATGGGGAACAGGTGAATATTTCTATTTACCATGTGTTACAATCCTATGGTGTCTAAGCTGAAGCTACCCAAAGACAAGGTTAAAATAAAATCCGCCCGCTTAAGCCTCAAAAGACTTATCCTGACCTTGAAATTTTGGTTTCCGTTCCCTAAGAAATTGGACTATCATCAATGATTATAGGTTCATATATGTGACATTATGGGAATCTAGACATCTAGAAGGATTCAACATGTTGGTTTCACTACTAAATAGTCTATTGCTCAAGGAAGAGTTTACTCAGATATTTGGATTCACCAGTGAGCCACCAATTGTTGCAGCTGCAACTATTCCCAAATTTTTGAAAATTTTGGACCCTCCGTTTTGATTTTGGTTGCCCCACTCTGCTACATGTTTGGATTATTATGTGTCCAGTTCTTGCTATTCGAGATGTCATTTGGGTCTGTGCATGTTTTGGACTGAAAGGATTAACAATTCTATGATGTTTATCGTTGAATTTTAAGTTGGGATTGTCATTTTCCATTTTTGGAGGTTAGCCCGCGTTTCAATACTGGAAAATAAACATCGCTTTTCTATTTTTTCGGAATGAGTTATGATTTTGATTGGAGGTCGCAGGCTGATTGAGTTCCGCCGTTATGGCTTGTGAATAGACTAATCGCCCATTGGATAGTTTGTCTTTTCATCGACGTCCTATTGACTAGTTTGCGGTTTTTCCTTGATCTTTCAGCTTCTGCTGTTGCGGTTGTGTAGTACGCTAACTATTCGATGCCTCATTAAGTCCCGCCCCTGATGTTTTATCACGTTGGGTTTTGGTGTGTGTTCCGGAACCCCTAGACTATTAAAATTCCTCCGTTTTGGCTTTACAGCACACTGATCGTCCGATGTCTAGTGTTCTGATCCACCAATAGAGGGTTTTTTATGGGCCCATTCTTAATCGTTTTCCCACCGTTTGTTAGGAGAGCGTCACTGTTCTGAAAGAGACCGGTGTGCCTTGTTTTAGGTTGAATTTCACACATGAAAAAACTAATTCTAGCTCTCTCTTATTTAGTACTCAGTTCATTGATATTATAATTTATGTTTTCTAAAGATAGTCGGGACGTATGATAAATTCTCTTTTGGTTGCAGATGGACATGGCAATTTCTCGGGTCCATTTTTTTTGAAGATTATTGCAGCAAAGAAATTGCAGTTGGAGGACAAAACATGCTAGAGCATAAGGCAGTGGATCCGTTGCTCGAGGAAGAAAATTATCAAGGGGCCGAAAGGGGATCGAGGAATGATAAAACATAATCATTACAAAGCAAGGGCCTGGGTGGGTAGACCAGCAATTACCCAGTTGTGCCCGTTTTCACAGAAATTTTTATTTAAAACATAACATTTAATCATGAGCATTCACAAAATGACAAGACTGGAGATTGAAACATTGGTGAGGTAACCAAAAGGTTGGAACTGGTTCTTGTATAAATGGAAAAGAGAGAGAGGGAAAAAAGGATTTCTCCCAGAGAAACTTGTGAGCTACTTGTTGTAAGAGGAACTACTTCGTTTTGCAATAATAAAATTACAAATTTTCCCTGTTGGAGAAAGTGTTGTGTGGAATGTTCAAATGTGATGTAATGAACAATGTTGAAGGGAAACTATTTCGTTTTCAGCTGTGTTTCATCAACTGTGAGAGTGTTCTAACTTTCTGAACCTATGTTCTTATTTGAATGTTCTCTGGTTTATTCAGTGATAATTTCCACTATGAGTAATGGATGTTTTAACAGATGACGAGCTATCTTGTTGTGCATATCTTTATTTATGTTTATGTGTTTTGATTGTAAGAACAACTATCTGTGATTTATCTTAACATGTGAATGGTATTACATTACTCATGAATTAATAATGTCGTTCCCTAGGGATAGCTTAGTTAGCCTTTGTTTTTTCAATTGTGTGTGATTTAGATGTACGAGAGTCTAATACTAGAGGTAAGAACCTACGCATCACATTGTGACCACTCCTTGCATTCTTCATCAATCTGCATCTTAAATAGGCACTTTCACATCATACTTAAAGTCAAAAATTCAAAAATATACACGGTGGACCAGGCCACAACCGGTAAAACCCTTTTGTTTTTGTTACTTGACCTACGGTAGCCAGACCGCAAACCAGACAGATTTCCTACACCAAAACAATCACAGGCTAGTTGGGAACGTTGACTGGGGAGAATCCATTGTTGTTGTTGCCTACAAATTTCCAGGCCTCAACAATGTGAAAGGTACTGTTGATCCTAGATTTGTTACCATTTTTTGCAGATAAAATACTCATTTAACCATATATTTTAATATTTTTTGTATATTTTATGACACGCAGATCATTATTCAACCTCAAGTATGAGTGTTTTTAAGGTTTATATGAAATTATTTTATTATTATCATTTTTTATGGTTTATTAATGTTGGGTAAAATAACTCCCGATTCATCTTATTCCATTGCTAATGCATATATTTATACAATTCATATGTCGGTTGTGATTCAGCTTCCGACCAACCTATTCATATTCCTACATGACTATTCATATTCAGAATATATTTACAATATTTACATATTGTATCATCCGGACGGATTATATTCCAACAATCCCCCCCTTAATCCGAAGGGGTGTTAGTAAGTCCGAGCATGTTTCTGAATCTTTCAAACTTTTCTCATCCAAGCGCTTTGGTGAAGATGTCTACAACTTGATCATTTGTGGAACAATGTCGAAGATGGACTGTCTTGGCCTCTACATGATGTCGAATGAAATGATACTTTGTGTTGATGTGTTTGGTTCGATCATGGAATCTGGGATTCTTAGCCAGGTTGATTGCAAAAGTATTTTCGATCAATAATGGAGTGGAGTTCTCTTGTTTTTCTTGCAAATCTTCAAGTATCTTCCTGATCCATACTATTTCTTTCATTGCTTCAGCTGCAGCCACATATTCTACTTCTGTTGTTGAATAACTAACTGTTTGCGTGATATCCATGAGACAGCTGTTGATCCAAGAATCATAGTGTATCCAGAGTTGATACTCCTGTCTCCTTATCGCCATCAAAATTTGAGTCTGAGTACCCAATAAGTTTGAAGTTATCCACCTTAGAGTACTTGAGTCCAATGTCTTGAGTCCCCTTCAAGTATCTTAGAACTCTTTTTGTAGCTGACCAGTGTCCTTCACAAGGTTTATGCATGAAC
>LPNX010398007.1:52561-127602 GCA_001517045.1 Pseudotsuga menziesii
GAGTAATGGAATGGCAGCTTACTGTGTTTCCCTAATATACATGCATCACATTTGCTCTTCTCTTTGGGAATGGTGGGCAAACCAAATACACCATTCTTTCTCAACAAACGAAGACTGTTATAATTTAGATGACCAAATCTTGCATGCCACAATAAACTTGATGACAAATTACCTTCTCCATGCTGAGAGAGGTAGGCATAGTTCTGAACTCTTGCAGATGAACCCTTTAGCTTCAGTAGCTTCCCATCTTCATATCCAGTCATGATGACTTGGTTGTCAGAGGACTTTCTTATTTCCACGATTCCATCAAACATGTGGATGGAATGACCTTGCTATCGAATCTCCACCAAGGACAACAGGCTTCTCTACAACTCTGGAAGATAAAGAACATTCTTCAACAAGAAATCATGGAATCCAGGCATCTTCAGTCGAATGGTGCCCATTCCCTTTGGTTTAAGACTTGACTTATTTGCAAAGTAAACTATGCCATTTATTGTTTCATTAAGTTCTTCAAAACAGTCTTTTCTAAAATTCATGTGTGATGTTGCACCAGTATCAAGTAGCCAACAATATTTGTAATATGAAAGTGAAGTCATTTCATTAATACCAAGATTACAATGTGCAACAATACAATGAGCATAATCTGAAGATTTACTAGCATCTTGGTTCTTATTGTCATCTTTCTTCTGGTTATGTCTATCTTTGATGGAGTCCCATGAAGCCCAACACTGATCTATTGTGTGTCCAGTCTTTCCACAACGCTTGCACTGCAAATCTGATCTTTTGCTGGAGTTGTTTCTGCCTCCTCTACCTCTGAAGTTTCTTCTTCCTCTGCCTCTCTTGCTGCTTTCTCCTTTGGGGTGATCTTTGGATTGGTCTTTGGTGTGGTTCTTTGCTTTTTGAGCAAAGCAAAGTGATTCTCCAGATGCTATAGATTGCATCTTTTGCAACAGCTAGTGTAATTTACAATAATGAACTTAATATGACAAAGAGAATGAGATAATAGAAAAACAAAAACCTTGTAGGTCTACAGCCTCTGCCAAGGTTATTTACAATCTTAATATGCTGTCAATAAGTTCATAAGCAAATTTTTATCACTAGAAGAATTGCTCAGCAATACGCCAAAGGAAATACCATTGTTTGTGAACTGTCACAAAATATCGCAAAATATAGGGTTTTGAACAACACCAGTCAACGATCTCAGCTATATGAAAGAAGCAGGTCTAAGTCTCTGCTACTTTTTACAATACAGTCTATGTAGAATTACAGCTGCACTAGCTAGAAACAATGTCTTAATAAGCTCTATTCACTATGTAGGTATATGTTGCTGCCATAGTATTTACATCAAACTAAAACAATTTTGCAACAGTATAGTTTATATGGTAAGTGCACAGACTTCATAATGACCATACACAATTATGCAACACTTCAAACTTAAATAGCAGTCACCTTGGAGGTCGTAGCAGTATTCTCAGCTCTCTGGTTCACGCTCCAGCAGTATGCAGCTCTAATGATCTTTGGAATAAGAGCAATCACATTCTTCAAAAGAGAGGAGTCTTGAAATTTTATGATCTGCAGGCTTCAACGCATTTCTACACAGGCACTAAGCAGTCCAAGTATACCATTCTTTCACTCCCCTTAGCTGAATACAGGAGATCTTCTTGTGACTGAATCTCATTCAAGCTCAGTGCATAGGCACGAGCTCTCACGTAAAGTTGTTATCGCAGCAACAACAATATCTCTCTCCTCTTCAACAATGCAGCTTCAAATTTTGCAGCTCTAGGAGGAATGCACAGCCATTCCAAGTGAATACAATGCAAGTTTATAGCATACACAGGCTTCTTCAATATACAAAATATATCAGTCACGAGCTTCAAATACACAACAACATTCTTTTTATACGATATATACTCTACAGAATATGTTATGTGTGGAGGCACCAGAAGCTAATATATTAGTGTGCAAAGGATATAAGTGTGCACAGGATATAAGTGCACAAATTATAGTCTGTGCAAAAATCAAGCACCAAACTATATACTCTTCACGTAGTTGAAGAAGACAATCTCTCTAGTTCAACGCAGCATCAAAAGAGTGCTTTGATACCAACAACATGAAAATGTTTACAGACTCCATGCAGCTCAATGAGGGCATGAATATTCACTTCAAACTCCACGCAGTTGATGAAAGCGTGAGTCTCCACCAACGATCTTCAGTCACCCAGCTTCAAAAAAAATTGCAGAAGCATATCACGGCTTCAATCTCCATCATAATATTGTCTCAACTCTCACAAACTCGAACCAAGAGAGGCCACTGATACCTCCCGATCTCGCACATGAGATGGTCATCGACATAAGTCTGCCACGACATCTTCCCTTCTCCAAAAATTCGACAAGATCCCACATAGGCAACCCTGACCAAATCCGAGACGAAAACTACAGAAGGTCAGATTCAAAACCGTCCAACAAAACTGATAACTTGCAGCGAATTATAAAGAAGAACACACACGATTGAATCCAGTAGCATCGAAGGGAATACAGACACGAAAATTAATTGTACAGAAAGATAGAGCGCCACTCACATGAGAAATGTTTGCAGACTATTTCACTATTAAGTGCAAAAGATTAGGGCACAAATTAGGGTTTTTGCTCCCCAACAGTCACAACGAAATAGAGCAACAATATTTTACCTCCATGAAATTGGGTAATGTCCTGAATCTTACATCAACAATCTTCAGTCATTGGGCTTCAAAGAACTCGCAACAAGGTAACCTCAAACGAACGTTTGAAGGAGAATAATGCATACATGAATGCGCACAGGCTGGGAGAGGAGAAATGCATGCAGAGACAGACTGCCGATGGGAAGGAAGTCTGAAATAAATTGATAAAGGGCAGAATGGAGGTCTGGCAGGCATGCAGGCAGGAGTTATGATGGGCAGCTCTGATACCACTGTTGGGTAAAATAACTCCCGATTCATCTTATTCCATTGCTAATGCATATATTTATACAATTCATATGTCAGTTGTGATTCAACTTCTGACCAACCTATTCATATTCCTACATGACTATTCACATTCAGAATATATTTACAATATTTACATATTGTATAATCCTGATGGATTATATTCCAACAATCAATTAAAAATAACATTATTAAAGAATATTTGATGTATTAATTGGTTTGTAAAATAATTTGTAGGTTTTATAATCCTTTTGGGACAAGTTAATACGCAAAACACATTTAGCTTGCTCTTCGCATAGCATGTCCATCTCTTCATTCAACCCGTTGCATGAAAATTGCTGGTGTTTTTCCAGATGTCGAAAGGTGTTGCTATACACTCTAGTCTTGAAGCACACCAGCAGATAGACACTCCATTTCCCCTATATCGACGCCCAGCGTATCCATCTCACGTCCTAGCCTTCCATTCAGCACTCCATCCAGATCGCCCATCAAACAACGCACTGCTAAGAATTAATTTCGGTCATTTAAAATGTGAAACAGCTGCCAATGAACCGTTATCCACAGATTTGGTAATGGATCTGTGTTGTACACTGTTCGCTAGCCTGTGTTCTCCTTTACTCGCCACCACATCAACCATCCACACACTGGATTGATGCATTCAACTCATGCCCTAGAATATTCGTCATGTACACTGCCGTTCCTCGCCACCATTCCATGGTTGCACTGAAGAAGGAGTTGTATGCCACATCTGAAGACCTATTGTGCTCAGAAAGGAACTTGTGCGCCACCTTTGCATATCGTTCACACTGAAGAGAATCCTGTGCGCCACCTTTGGAGACCGTTCATGCTGAAGAAGGGAGATGCTTATGCATTGGCATGTGATTAGTTAAAACGCTTTAAATATTAGTTAAATTTAGAGAGCATTCGACCTCTAAAGGGTCAACTTGCTCATCTCTGTAAATCATTATATAAAGAAACCTCTGTGAGAGAGCTAAAGTTAGCTAGAAAATTAGTCAATTAGTAGAGTTAGGAGAAGAGTTCTTGCTGTAATTTACTCTTGAACTTTGTATTTCTATTCTACCATCTGAATAAAGAGTTGTATGCATTGCTATTGAAGATTGCGTTTAAGTAGAAGTTAGCCAAGCATCACCCTTGATTGCTGAGAGGGCCCCTCATCAAGTAGAGGTTCATTTTCTTTGTTTAGCTTACTTCCTTTTATGTTTTAGCTAGTCTAGTTTAATTTCTAGTTTGTTGTAGATTACAGTAAATGCTATTCTATTTGTCTTCTGCAATATATTAGCTTAGTTTTATTTCGAAGTTAATTAGTTAGATGCGTGCGTATATTGCTTTGAGTTATTTGCTTTTAGTCATTTTGTTTCCAGCATTACTTTCATTCTTTATTTTCAAGAATATAGAATAAGTTGTTTTCATGAATTTGAGAATAGATTCAATTCTGTTCCTGTTTTGGATTTATGCAAGCTAATTTCCAGTTTATTTATTAGTTTAATATGCAAATGATTCCTTTTGTTCATGAATTAGTTTAAGGTTATTTTGCTGTTAAATAGGTTTATTTACTGTTCCAATGCATTAGAATTACATCTGCATGGCTTCAACTGAAGATTAGTTCATTTAGGATTTTACCATTTTTTTTACTATGCAGCCTTTCATTCGGACAGCGTGTTCATTTTGTTATTCAGCCACCCTTTCAGACCCACAGTTCAATCTGTCATTCAACCCTTAGTTCTGTTTTAGTGTTTTTTACTTATTTTAAAATTGTTTTCAATTCTGTTTTAATGATGTTTGAATTATTCTTTGTTTGTAATAGTTAAATAATAGTTTTGTTTAACATTTAAGTTAAAATTTAGTTGTTTTAAACTATTTATTAAAGTTTTATCATTTTCCTTACTTCTTTTACTTTGAACGTAGTTTAAGTTATTCTTAAGTTTTGTTTCTGATTTTGTCTTATTGTTGTATGATTTTGTGTCTATTCCTTTTGAATTGATTTATTTGTTTGCATGCGACATTTAGTGTTTTCCTTAGTATGCTTTTAGGTTGTCTTTTTATGATTGTGTTAATTTTAAAAGAACTTGTAGGATAGAACCTAAAGATATTTCTTTATTAAGTTTTCTACTTGCTTCTTTTTAAGTTTTCCTTATTAAGTTTTATTTATTAAGTTTTCTAGTTGCTTATAAGTTAAATCTTCCTTGCACTTTAGTTTTCATTTTGAATAAGTAAGTTGTTGATTATATCCTTTTTAGTCCAAAGTTATAAGATAGATTATTTGTTTAGTTAATGTTTTATCTCATTTTAGTTACCTTAATTGCATTTTTAGGAAGTTTGACTCAGTTTTTCATTTTGAAAGATCTTTCGATCTTTTGTTTGTTAAAATATTTACACAACACCCTCTACCTTTGCATATATTTTGTGTCAACTCTAAGCTTACCAACCCCAGTTGACAATTAAAGAACATGTGGATTAATTTAGACATTATAACCCAAAAATTTTGGTGCCGTTGCCGGGGAGTTGTTCTGTAAGGTAGAGTAGAATTATTTATGAAGTTTAGTAATAGTTTGGTAGCGGGGGAGCAGTAAGAAGAGAGGTAAGAACCTGGGCATCTGTTATAACAGGCACCCCCAAATCCAGCAACAGTAGTAGCATAGGTTTTCTTTAGTTTAAAATTATTTTATGAGTAGAAATAGAGATCCTCAAGGTATATTTATCAAGACTAGAAAAAGTTATTGAAATACCTACTAACCACCATAGGGGACGTAGTTCCCCAACTACTAACTCACCAGATAGGTATCGAAAGACACCTATAAGAAGTAGTTCTACCGTGAAACCTAAAGAAACTCCCTTAGAAGATCTTACTGGAGAAGCCATAGAAGGAGAAGGAACCTTGGAAGAAGGTCCAAAGGACCCTATTCTTGACGAAGTTCAAGAAGATCAGCCATTAGAAACCCCTAGCCCTCCACTAGTTTAAAATCTAATTAATACAACTTTTTCACTAGTAGGAGATCCAAATTTTGTTCACTTTGTTGATTCTGCTCAAGTAAAAGCTCTCTTTGGAACCTCAGTAGATCCAGTTATTTCCCAAATTGAAACTTCTACAATAGAACCTACTATCCCTCTAGGGTTTAATAAAAATACGGTTGATCAGAGGAATATATCTCCCAAAAAAGAATGGTAGGACGCCTCCTTATCACCTCTAAAGGATCCTTCTAGGTATATTTAAGTTAAGAATCCAACTTCTATGGAGAGACGAGGAGAAAATGAAGATCATGATGAAGTTAGGAATAAAGAAGGAGAAGGGGAAAATTGAACTGAGGCTACCTTCAGGTTCCCTATCTTAGATACAATGCATGACATAACTATGAAAAACGTCCCTCCTTCCTCCTTGCCTAATTTCTACGGAAAAAGTAACGAGGACCTGGACACATTCTTGTTCGAGTTCAATATCCTTTGTAGGAGTTACAGTTATCTACAAGACACTCACAAACTAAAACTCTTTCCCGCGACACTCAATGATTCCACCCTGAGATGGTTCATGGGATTAGGATAATATTCTATCGGGACTTGGGATGATATGAAAACCTCATTCTTATGAAAATATTAAGAATATTGCAAACCTAAGGACTCTCGATATGATATATTCAAGATACAACAACTTGAATATGAGATCCTGGAAGATTATCTCGATAGGTTTATTTATACATTACATAAGTCTAAATATAATGACCTCCAAGAAGACACAGTACGTATACTTTTCCTTAAGGGAATACCCGAGGACTTGTTAGAGAGTCTTAATCTCATGGAAGCTAGCGATATTTATCATAAAACTTTTGCATAGATAGGTGAGATGTGTAAAAATTAATCTAAGAGTAGAGGGAAAGTTGTGAAAAAATTTCGAGAGCCTTTAGTTAAGAATATAAGAGGAAATGTTCCTAGTTCAGGAGGAATTACAAGAGTAGAGATAAGAAACCTGTTGGAGAATTTTAAGACTAGTATATTAGGAGCAATGGGTTCCCAAATAGATGCTTTGCAAGCCAAGAAAAAGCAGGATGAAGAACAAGCAGAAATGAGTATCTTTTGTCCAAGATGTAGAAATAAACATCCCAAATGGGAATGTCCATTAAACAATATCTCTGTATGTCACATCTATATAGAAGAGCATCCAACAGATAACTTCCCATCCTTACTTGGATTGCAAGCCATATATAAGAGCGAGGATGTAGCTGAAACATCTAGGAGGCCTCCTTGGCAACCTAGGGACCAACCAGCATATCCAAACTTTTCACCACAACCTATACCCTATTATCCTCGATATCAACCACCTCAACAATGGAACAATTATAGCTGGCAGAATTGGCCATCTTAGTATCCTCCTCCTTAGTTTCCACAAAAGAAATATTGGTCACAAGTATGGAGACGACAACCATATCCTCAGCCACAACCTATCCTTGCACCTAATCATCCTTATCCTTAGAATCAAACAAATTTCTAGCAAATACCGCCTGGATTTGTACCTCCAATTCCTTTTATCACACAACAACCTCATCACTTTCAAAATTCAAATCCTCCTCAATTGGCATTGTTACCTGCACAGCCGATACCTAACCCTAACAATAAATCAACTCAAGATCTTAACAACATTGAGTTGCAAAATCTTCCGTCATATCTTATCTCGAATATACCTATACATGAAATTCAATTACGATCGGGAAGAGTTGTGAATAATAAACCCCAAGTCATCAGTCATCATTTAGGAACCAAACGAAGAAGAAGAAGATTCAAGTGAGCCCGTGAATGATGCTATTTTGAAGGATGTGGCCATTCCAAAGGTTCTAGTACACACCCACCCTCCACAAGAAACTATTCAGGAGCGAAGAATTCCTCCATTTCTAGAAAGATTAGTAATAGAAAAACCTGTAGTTAATCCGGAGTATAACATTTTGAATGAATTAAACAACATTTGTATTAAGATCCCTCTATTACAAGCTATCAAAGATATACCAATCTATAGTAAGGTAATAAAAGAGCTATGTATTAAATGCCTAGGAAAGAAGCAAAATGACCCTCTTACAATTCATGTTATATGAGAAATGTCTAAATGTATGACAAGTCAGTCCTGGCTTACAAAATATACAAATCCAGGAGCCCCGGTAGCGATTGTAATTATAAAAAACATCGCCATAGAGAATAAATTAATCAATTTAGGATACACTATTAACATGATGAACATCGGAGTTTTAGAAGTTTTATAGTTAGGACAATTTCTTCGACCTACCCCTTCCATCCTCTAACTAGTAGATCGCACTACAGTAAAACCTGTTGGAGTCCTGGATGACATTGTTGTATCAGTAGCTTCATGGGAATACCCTGTAGACTTTATGATCATAGAATCAAAGGATCAATCTAAAGGACATCCTATTATCTTGGGAGGACCATGGTTATCCACTGCAAATACTTTTATAGGGTGTAGGAATGGAGAGATGACTATTTCCAATGGGTTGACCACACAAAGACTTATTTTATACCCCCCAACACAACCAATAACTGAAAATTCATGGTTGTTAAATTGTTATTTTTGGGATGAAGACTTTGATGATCTCTCTCTTCCTAGTGATTTTTCTTTAGTACTTCAGGAGTAGACCACTGAGAATGTATTAAACCAGTTTGTCTCTTCAACAACCTGTATAGATTTCCCTCAGTCCTTTGCTCAACTCGATCAGATTTTTGGAGATGAGTTTCAATAGAATATGGCTCTCTCAATGTTTACATAAACACCATGTGTCTTCACAATTGAAGAGCATATAGGACCATATACCATACCTTGTGAGGTTGGCCCTGACAAATTCTTACATATAAACACCAAATTAAGTGAAAACCAACAAGCACAATTGCTTAAAGTTATTAAGAAACAAGATGGAGCATTCACATTGGAATACACTGATATGAAGGGTATACACCCTGATACCTGTATTTACCATATTTATATGGATCCAAGCATATCACCTGTAAGGCAGCCACAGAGGATGATGAATTCTACTCTAAAGGATATAGTAAAAGAAGAATTACAAAAACATCTCATTGCTGGTTTTATCTATCCTATTTATGACAGTAAATGGGTATCTCCTTTAGTAGTGGTTCCGAAGAAATTTACATGGAAATGGTGCATTTGTGTTGATTTTAGGGAACTGAACAAAGCTACTTTGAAAGACTACATTCCTTTTCCTTTTATTGATCAAGTGTTAGATACGTTGTTAGGTAAATAGTACTTTTCCTTTCTTGACGGATATAGTGGATACAATCAAATTCTAATAGCACCTGAAAATCAGGATAAGACCACTTTTACATGCCCTTAGGGAACATTTTCTTATCGAGTCTTGCCATTTGGCTTATGTAATGCACTTGCCACTTTTCAGCGAGCAGTCTTAGGAATTTTCTCTGATCTTATACATGAATGTGTTGAAGTATATATGGATGATTTTATGGCCTATGGTAATACTTTTTAGGAAGATCTTGAAAACCTAGAGAAATTTCTGATCCGATGTCAAGAGACAAACCTAGCCCTTAGTCATGAAAAGTGTAAAATTTTGCTGACAGAAGGTATAGTTTTAGGACACCATATTTCTTCCCAAGGAATTAAGGTAGACCCTGCTAAGATCAAAGTAATAGTTGGCCTTCCCCCTCCAAAAACCCAGAAAGAGGTAAGAAGCTTCCTTGGTCATGCAGGCTATTACCACTGCTTTATTGAAAATTTTACTAAAATAACCACACCAATGTTTAAATTACTTACAAAGGACTTAGAATTCTAGTGGACAGAATCCTGTCAAAATGATTTTGAAATCTTAAAAGCTAAACTATTGATGGCACCAATACTTAGGGGTCCTTATTGGTCCCTTCCTTTTCACATATCTACTGATGCCTTTGATACAGCCATAGGAGGAGTCCTTGGCCAAAAAGAAGGATAAGCACCTTATGCCATCTACTTTATTAGCAAAAATCTGACCCCTGCTGAATTAAATTATACCGTTACCGAAAAGGAATTTTCGGTAGTAGTTTATTCTATTAATAAATTTCATCATTATATCATAGGTTATGAAGTTTTTGTGCATACCGATCACTCTGCCATTATATTTCTGATGAATAAACCAATTACCAATGGTAGAGTGACTCGGTGGCTTCTTTTATTACAAGAATTTAACATTACCATCATTGATCGAGCTGGTAAAGAAAATATCGTAGCAAATTTCCTTTCACGTATTCAACATGAAGATGGTACTAAACTAGTTGACGACACTTTTCCTAATGAATATCTATTTGCTATATCTATTCAAACCCTTTGGTTTGCGGATATCGCCAATTATGCAACAGGGAAAATACCAAACCATTTGTCTCCACATGAGAAGCCTCGTATTATAGTTCAGAGTTATAATTATTCTTGGGTTGATAACGATCTCTTCTGCACTGGTCCCGATCTTATTATTCGACGATGTGTGTGGGAGGATGAAATGACAAACATCCTCCATGCATGTCATGACGGACCATGTGGAGGACATTTTTCTGATAAGAGGACAACATATAAAGTATTACATTCTGGTTATTATTGGACAAGCATTTTTAAGGATGCTTCCAAATATGTTAAAGGATGCGATAGTTTCCAAAGAATGGGTAGACCTACATCATTTGATCAAATGCCTTTACAACCCCAAGTTATGATTGAACCTTTTGATAAATGGGCTCTTGATTTTGTAGGACCAATTTCTCCCATGTCTTGTTAGAAGAAATATATCTTAGTTTGTACGGATTATGTCACCAAGTGGGTAGAAGCTAAAGCTTTATTTAGAGCCACAGAGAAATCGGTGGTAGAATTTATATATGAAGAAATATTCACTCGGTTTGGTGTACCTAGAGAAATTGTCACAGATCAAGGTACTCAGTTTACTTCTAAATTAATGTACTGCAAAATATGGCATCCGGCATTGAAAATATTCACCTTATCACCCTCAGGAAAATGGTCTGGTAGAATCAACTAATAAAGTATTAGAAGCTATTTTAACTAAGACCATTCTCTTACATCATAAGGATTGGGAAGATAGACTTCCTGAGGCTTTTTGGGCCTATAGGATAACATGGAGAAACACTACTAAACATACCCCCTATGATTTAGTGTATGGAAATGATCCGTCGGACCTCAACTTTAGTGCATTAAAAGATTGTTGTAAAAGAATGCGTGCAACAGGTTAATTAATGGAACAACATTAATAGAAATTAAATGCTCAGAACAGGAATGAAAAACAAGACTGATAAACAGATGCCAAGCAGAAAACACAGAAACAGAGTCACAAATAGAAGTTGATAACAGAGTTCACCCCCTCCACTGGGCTACGTCTCCAGGTCCCTCTCCAATGGGTACCGATCCAATTAATGGCTTTAAATGGTACAAAATGGTTCTGGCATCAACTTCAGCATTTGCAGAAACAAAATGCTGGATAGGAAGTCTTCAAGACCTCCACTCTGGAACTTACAACTTGGACTTCAAAAGAAAAAGAAGCCAAACTATAACAGAGAAATGGTCGACTTCTAAATACAAACAACACTCTGGATAAATTGCAGCAAAACTCTCCTGCTATCTTCTGTGTCTGTCAAAATTAACTATAAAAAACTGTAAAATAGAAGGCTGAATAGAAAGTCTTCAAGACTCCTCTCTGGAAATTACAATCGGGTCTTCAAAAGACAAAGAATCCCACATGTAACAGAGAATGGTTGACTTTACACTAACAACATATCTGGAATAATTTTACAGCCAACTCTCCAAGCTTCTATAACTGAGGAAACGATGTACTGCACTCTCAACGAACTGTCTAATCGTTCCCCCTGGCTAAACTAGGATGGAACCCTTATATCGTGGCTAGAATCGAGCTGTTGAAGCATTCAGTGGGAGGAATCGTCACCGGTTCGACTCGCCAAAATGTTACCAAAGATTTTGTTCTGCATCCTCCTGCCAAATGCCAACTCGTTCATCATAACCGACCGTTCCATATTCCCGTAACGTTACAAACAGGTTGTTCATCTCTCCCAACATGGCAATAAAACTGTGCCAAATATGATGCCTGCCAGAGCGTTACTCATATGCCAAGACGGAACCAATGCATCTGTTCCCTTCCCTAAAACCCGGCATCAAAACTGTGTACTACTACAAAAATCATTTTGAAATGTCCCCGCGTGAACGCATTGTGGAAGTTTTAGTCATCTGAGCTTCTACCATTATGGAAGAGGACAAGCAACGGGCTCCAACGAACTCTATCTCCATCGGCTGTTAGTTGGTTTTCGAGTTGGAACGCATGTTACTTTGGTTTCCGTAGTTGCGGACGGTCAGATGGTAAAGTCTCCCGATTTGACTTTTCAACCAGTAAGTCTTGGGCTTCTGCCGTTGCGGCTGCTGGAAGCGTTCTCCTTTATCTATCCACCGTTGCGGCTCCCGAATTGCTCCGACTTCCGATCCGTCCGACATCTGTTAAGCTTCCGCCATTGCGGAAGGGGAAAGTCTTTTATCTATCCGCCATTGCGGCTACCAAAAGCCTTTATATCTCTGACGTTGTGGAAGGAAGAAGCTTTGTGAGATCCGACATTGTGGAAGGGGAAAGGCTTGTGAGCCCCGCTGTTTCGGAAGGGGAAATGCTTCTGACCTCCGATATTGCGGAAGGGGAAAGGATTGCAAGCCCCACCGTTTCAGAAGGGGAAATGATTCCGACCTCCGATGTTGCGGAAGGAGAAAGGCTTGCGAGCCCCACCATTTCGGAAGGGGAAATGCTTCTGAACTCCGACGTTGCGGAAGGGGAAAGGCTTGCGAGCCCCACCGTTTCGAAAGGGGAAAGGCTTCCGACCTTTGATGGTGTAATTTTGCTGTCCGTTTTTTTCCAACCGCCGTTTCTGAACCATGAACCATATTGGATCTTTAAAGAGGAATAATCCGCTGGATCAGGAAAACACGTCCTTTTAGCTATTGAGTTTCAAATTAAAAAATTTCCTATGGAAGCACAATTAGGCATGAATTTGGATGAAGCACATAAACAACAAATATTACAAATTAATGAGTTAGACGAAATTAGGCAGGATGCAATTCAAAGAACAATGTTAATATAGAATCAACTAAAAACATGGCATGATAAATTTATTAAGAAAAAGCAGTTTAATACTGGATATTGGGAACTACTGTTCGATTCACGGTTTAAAATTTTTAAAGGGAAACTAACTATCCGTTGGATGGGTCCATATGAAGTAGTTACAGCTTTTGACAATGGATTAGTAAAAATTAAAAGAATTGATGGCTTAGAAATTTCCTTTGTAGTAAATGGACATAGACTTAGGCTCTATCACCAACCGACATCTAAACAAGATTTCATACAAAATGTTTTTCAACAAAATGAAATGGAACTAGTTGAAGGGGAAGCTATTCCTCCTCCTCCTGATCGTTGAAAAATATTTTGGGTTATTATGATTTATATATATGTACATATGTGTTTGTTGCTTTGAATAAATAAGAGTCATTTCTAGGAGGTTGTCTATACAAGACTCTTTCTCTTTTATGTCTTTATGAATAAATTGAATCATCTAACAAGTGGTTTTGCAGTTATTACAAGATTTCTATCTCTATAAGCATCATATGGGGTATTACTTGGAAAAGGGAAGTATGTTAAATATTCATAAGGTATTTTAACTTTTCATGGGCTGCTTCTTGGAATTTTCAGCTTATAGTAAAAATTAAAAATTTACAATCTTGTGTATATCATACTTAACCAATTTTGTTACGATCCATATAGTTTTTGGTATTTTGATTCAGACATGTATATTTTTGATTTATTCTTTTAAACAATTGCTTGATAAGACCCATTTTCATTATCATATTTTTCACATTCTTATTTCTACCTATGAATTACTAGTTCATCCTATACTTGTTATCAAAACTTGTCTCTTGAGTATTTTGGTGATAACTCGAAAGTAAGTGGAATTTTTATTGGTGGGGAACAATACTTTACTTTATAAAGAAGAAGGACTGTTAGGTTAAAGAACAGTCCATTATTCTCTTTTGACATGTTTTATGAGTCTGGCCATTATGAAATTACTTATAACTTTATTTAAAAAAAAATTTGAATTATGTGTTTAGCAGGACTTAACACACTCTAGTACCAATCGGCTTCCATATATTTAATATCATTACACAAGGCAAACCCACCAGGGTACTGAACAGGCATATTGGTAGCAGGTCAATGCTAAGTAAAAACCTTATAACAGGAAGCTCGATAAATGCAAGTAAACCCATCAGGGTACTGAACAGGATCACTGACAGCGGGGCTATGATTGCATGGTACCAAGATAAACCTATCGAGGTACTGAACAGGCCTGCTGGGCAGCGGGGAAATATATGGTAAATGAGATCTGGTTAATACACCACTATACACATAGTTCGTCAATTAATGATAATATATGAAAAATTATGTCATGGCCAATTGTTCATAATGTCATTTGAGAATGGCTCTAAGTTGACTCTACCCCAGCTGTCTAATTTCACATATATCTAAGATGTCATTATCTTAGAAATGGGACCCATAGCTATAAATCTCACACACTCCGGGGTACACTTCAAATACCTGACAGTGACATGATATGTTTACAATAAGTTATGGATAGCAGCTAGTTTTTCCTATGATTTTCTTTTAAATATATTATTCTCATTTTACATGGTCTTTCTCAGCACTATTTTATCTTTCATGAATACACATTTTTGAGCCATTTTCATTCACTAGTTAGTTTTTTTTACTAATTAACAGCATGCTAGCATTCTTTCTATTTTTCCGAAACAACCATTTCTTCTCTCTGTGTGGCTTCAGGACATGACATCTCTTTGGTTTGGGGGAAGATGGATTTGACTTGTAAAAATTTAGATTATGATAAATCTATTTATCTCTAATAAATGATAAGTATTTTCAGGAATATAAACCGTGGAATTTGGTTATAGGTTGAATCATATTTTACAACAAAATTCAAAATGGTCTTACCATATGAAGAATCAAATGAAGGAAAATGAAATATCAAATAGCAACCTGAGTAAAAATGGTGACTAAAATTTTCTAACCAAATTTTGTTTTTAAGCAAATAGTTTTTACTTCCATATTATTTTATTATTAATAATCCTATCCTTTTATCCAATTAATTATGCATGAAAATGATTAATCTTCTTGCTATTCTAGATGCGATTTATGTTTTTGTTCAACCCATCCAAAGTTTTACTTTGGACATGGTTGAATTAATTTCAAAACCTTATAAATGATAAAATTATTTTAAACCTGAAAATTGTTTGTTTAAGAATGTTGAAAAATCCAATAAAGTCATTTCTAATTTTCATACAATGTGTGACATGAAAGATATGTTTTTTTTTTTAAAATTACAAGTTAAAATAATGAAAGCTTAAGTTACCTTCTTTATCTGCCAAGTTGAAGGCAGCTGTTAGTTCGCCTTCTTCCTAAATTGTTTTTCTTTCTTTTTGCATAGTGGCACCTGGCATTTCTCTAGTTTGGGGGAATATTGATCCTAGATTTGTTACCATTTTTTACAGATAAAATACACATTTAACCATATATTTTATTATCTTTTGTATATTTTATGACACGCAGATCATTATTCAACCTTAGGTATGAGTGTTTTTAAGGTTTATATGAAATTATTTTATTATTATCATTTTTTATGGTTTATTAATTAAAAATAACATTATTAAAGCATATTTGATGTATTAATTGGTTTGTACAATCATTTGCAGGTTTTAAAATCTTTTTCTCCCAAGTTAATACGCAAAACTCATTCAGCCTGCTCTTCACACAGGATGTCCAGCTCGACGTCCAACTCGTCATTCAGTGCATTGCATAAAAATCACTGGTGGTTTGCTAGATGTCGAAAGGTGTTGCTGTGCACTCCAGTCCTGAATCATGCCAGTGATAGACACTCCATTCGCCCTACATTGACTCCCAGCGTATCCATCTCATGTCCCAGCCTTCCGTTCAGCACTCCGTCCATATCGCCCATCAGACTGCGCACTACTGAGAATTAATTCCGACCATTTAAAACATGAAACAACTGCCAGTGAACCATTATACATGCATCTGGTAATAGAGTTGTGTTCTATACTATTCTCCAGCTTGCATTCTCCTTTACTCGCCACCACATCGACCATCCACGCACTGGATTGATGCATTCAACTCACGCCCTAGAAGATTCGCCATGTATGCTGCCCTTGCTCTCCACCATTCCATAGTAGCACTGAAGAAGGAGTCATGTGCCACATTTGAAGACCTGTTGCACTGAGAAATGAACTCGTGTGCCCCCTCTGCAGATCGTTCACGCTGAAGAGAAGCTTGTGCGCCACCTTTGAAGACTGTTCACGCTGAAGAAGGAAGATGCTTATTCGTTGGCCTAGGATTAGTTAAAAAGCTTTAAAGATCGGCTAAATTTAGAGATCAATTGATCTCTAAATGGTCGACTTGCTCATCCCTATAAATCATTATATAAAGCAACCTCTATGAGAGAGCTGAAGTTAGCTAGAAAATCAGTCAATTAGTAGAGTTAGGAGAAGAGTTCTTGCTATAATTTACTCTTGAACTTTGTATTTCTATTCCACCATTTGAATAAAGAGCTGTATGCATTGCTGTTGAAGATTGCGTTTAAGTAGAAGTTAGCCAGACATCACCCCTGATTGCTAAGAGGGCCCCTCATCAACCAGAGGTTTATTTTCTTTGTTTAGCTTAGTTCCTTTTCTGTTTTAGCTAGTCTAATTTAATTTCTAGTTTGTTGTAGATTATAGTAAATCCTATTCTATTTGTTTTCTTCAATACATTAGCTTAGTTTTATTTTGAAGCTAATTAGTTAGTTGTGCGCATAGCTTGCTTTTAGTTATTTGCTTTTAGTCATTTTTTTTCTAGCATTACTTTCAGTCTTTATTTTCAAGAATATAGAATAAGTTGTTTTCATGAATTTAGAATAGATTCAATTATGTTCCTGTTTTGGATTTATGCAAGTTAATTTCCAGTTTATTTATTAGTTTAATATGGAAATGATTCCTTTTGTTCATGAATTAGTTTAAGGTTAATTTGCTGTTAAATAGGTTTATTTAATTTTCCAATGCATTAGAATTACATATGCATGGCTTCAATTGAAGATTAGTTCATTTAGGATTAGTTTTTACCATTTTTTTACTGTGCAGCCTATCATTCGGACAGCTTGTTCAGTCTGTTATTTAGCCACTCTTTCAGACTCACAATTCAGTCTGTCATTCAACCCTTAGTTCTGTTTTAGTGTTTTTAACGTATTTTAAGATTGTTTTCAGTTATGTTTTGCTGATGTTTGAATTATGCTTTGTCTGTAATAGTTAAATAATAGTTTTGTTTAAAATTTAAGTTAAAATTTAATTGTTTTAAACTATTTATTAAAGTTTTATCATTTTCCTTCTTTTACTTTGAACGTAGTTTAAGTTATTCTTAAGTTTTGTTTCTGATTTTGTCTTATTGTTGTATGGTTTTGTGTTTATTCCTTTTGAATTGATTTATTTGTTTGCATGTGAGATTTAGTGTTTTCCTTGGTATGTTTTTAGGTTGTCTTTTTATGATTGTGTTATTGTTGAAAGAACTTGCAGAAAAGAACCTAAATATATTTCTTTATTAAGTTTTCTACTTGCTTCTTTTATTTAAGTTTTCTTTATTAAGTTTTCTACTTGCTTCGTTTTAAGTTTTTCTCATTAAGTTTTATTTATTAAGTTTTCTGGTTGCTTATAAGTTAAATCTTCCTTGCACTTTAGTTTTCCGTTTGAATAAGTAAGTTGTTGATTATATCCTTTTTAGTCCAAAGTTATAAGATAGATTATTTGTTTAGTTAATGTTTTATCTCAGTTTAGTTACCTTAATTGCATTTTTAGGAAGTTTGACTCAGTTTTTCATTTTGAAATATCTTTCGATCTTTTCTTTGTTAAAATATTTACACAACACCCTCTACCTTCGCATATATTTTGTGTCAACTCTAAGCTTACCAAACCCAATTGATAATTAAAGAATAGGTGGATTAATTTAGACATTATAACACCCAACAGGTACTTAACCACTTTTAGTTGAATTTCACAAAAGATATTTCTTAGTCTAAAGAATTTAGAAAGGAAGAATATTTTTCACCGATTGGTAACATGGAGTAAAACTTGACACAACAAAATTTCAATAGAATTACAAAATCATAAACCAAACATTCAAGAAGACTTGAGTCACCACTATGTCGTAAAAAGAAACTTTTAGTGGGAAAATTACTTATGGATTCTTTGTGTCATTCACTTAACCTAAGTAAGTATGGAAAGAATGTGCAGCTAAATAAAACATGCATTTAACAATAACAATGTATTTATAAAACTTGTCAGGAAATAACAAAGAACTATTTGCCGTAAATATAAACTTGGAAATTTACAGATATATTTCACCTTTTACAAAGCTTTGGCTCTCGACATTTTCAACCACATAGAAGCTTGAGCTTCGACACTATTCTCTCAAAATTCTTTTAGAATTCTCTCTTCACTCTCTGCTATTGATTTAAAATCTTATTCTTCTATATATAGGAAAACTAAAATTGCTTCTCCATGAATCTATTGACTTGACATTAAAGAATGTAGTAAATCTCTACCTAAAAACTTAGCTTCAGAAATTTAATTCGACTAGTTTATATATGAGAGACATGAAATATTCATCTTGTAAGTCTGTCTGACAGAAAATGAATTGATACGGACTTTGACAGATTCGGCTGAGATCTGATACAACTATGCAAATAATTAATATTTCCAACAGCCCCCCTTAGTTATGAGCAGAAGGGGAATTCAAAACCAAAATATTACAAAATGTTTCAAAGAAATTGCTCTATGCATAACAGAGTCCACTATGCAGAACTTGTCGTTCCAAGATAACTTCGCAAATAATAGAATGTATCCCTTGCCAATGGTTTTGTAAAAAAGTCTGCAAGTTGATCTTTAGACTTGCGAAATTCTAAGCAAATTTCTTTGTTGTTCACCAACTCTATTATGAAATGAAATCTTGTGTCGATGTGCTTGGTTAATTTGGGGAACACATGATTCTTGGATAATGAAATGGCTGAATTGTTGTCATAGAAAATGGTTGTTGGTTCTTGTTGGTTTCGCGATAGATATTTCAAAATTCTCCACATCCAAACAGATTGACATGCAACGCTTGTAGCTGTGATATATTCTGCTTCTGCTGAAGACAGAGTTACTATGGGTTGTTTCTTTGAAGCCCATGACACAAAGCCTATACCAAAATGAAATGTGTACCCAGATTTTCTCTTCCTATCATCTGCGCTTCCTCCACTTTCACTATTAGTGTAACCAATGAGTTTAAAATTTTCTGAGGTTGAATACATAATGCCATGGTCTTTTGTGCCACTTACATACCTCAAAATTATTTTATCTACTTGCCAATGAGAGTCTTTTGGTGACTCCATGAATGTTGAGATTAGACTTGATCAATACAATATGTTTGGTCTTGTCGTTTTTAAATACATAAGGATGCAAACCAACCTTTTAAACAACGTAGGATCTACAGTTGATCCATCTTCATCCTTGCTCAATTTTAAACTTGTTATTACTGGTGTTGGGGTTGTCTTGCAATTAGACATATTTAATATTTTTAAAACTACACTTGCATATTTATATTGTGATATAAATATACCACTTTCATACTGCTCAACTTCAATGCCCATGAAAAATTTCATAAGCCCCAAATCAGTCATTTCAAATTCACTTTCCATGACTGCCTTAAAATATTTTATGCCAAAGTCAGCGGCAAATATTAAATCATCTACATACAAGAATAAAATTAACATATTACCTTCCTCATTCACTTTGGTGTACAACCTTGGTTCATTTTCACTTCTGTGAAATCCATTTTTGGTGAGATAGGAATCAATCCAACTATACCAAGCTCTAGGAGCTTTCTTCATTCCATAGAGTTCCTTTTTTCAGCCTGTAAACTTTATGCTGTTGAATTGAAAATTCATATCATTTTGGATGCTCCACATATACTTCCTCTTCTAGACATACATTCAAAAATTCCGACTTAACATCCATTTGATAAACATGCCATTTGTTTTGTGCAACAATGGCCAAGACTGTTCTAACTATATCCATGCGTGCAACAAGTAAAAAAATTTCATTGAAGTCTATGCCGGGTTGTTGTGTGAACCCTCTTATGACCATTCTTACTTTGTGCTTCTACACATTCCTATTAGCATCTTGCTTGGTCTTGTAAATCCATTTGATGCTGATTACATATTTATCCTTTGGTACATATACCAATTCCCATGTTTGATTCTTCTCAATGCATTATATTTCTTCATCCATGGCTTGTGCCCATACTTCTTCTTCAACAACTTCTTCAAATGTTAGTGGATCATATATAGGAGAAAATANTTTACTGACTTCATATATTTCATGCAGACTTCTTGTCTTCACTGGCTCTGTCGATGTTGACCTTGACAAAATGCTTGATGGAATTTGTTGTCCTCTTGGTGTGCTTGTTGACGTAGCTTGAGCTGCAACTAGTGTCGATGTTCCTTGTGCTAAACCATGTCGCAATGTCATGGGAGTTGATGGTGATGCAATCGATTGACTTACATGTGGTGTTTGAACCACTTCGTACACCATGTCATCATGGTCAACATTCGACACAATGTTGACAATTCGATCCCATGATTCATTCTTGACAAATTGAACATATAGAATAATGCTGAATTTCCTTGCTACAGGATCATACAACTTGTATGATTTTGTGTCTTCAAAGTAACAAAAAAAAATACATTTATGTCCCTTGTTGTCTAGCTTATTTCTTAACTCATCTAGAACATGATCATATGCAACACAACCAAAAAATTTTAAATGAGAAACACTACAATTCATACCTGTCCATGCTTCTTAAGGAAATTTGTTCTTCACACTCTTTGTCAGACATCGGTTCATGATATATAGAGCAGTTTCAACTACTTCAGCCCAATATTCATTTGACAAATGCTTGGATTCCATCATGCTGCACGCCATCTCCATAATGGTTCTAGTCTTTCTTTCTGAAACATTGTTCCACTGAGGTGTATACCGTGCATTGAATTAATTTTGTATGCCATGGGTCTTGTAAAAAAATAGGAATTCATTCTACACATATTCACTGCCTCTGTATGTCTGTAATATTTTGATGTGGTGTCCACTTTGGTTCTCTATGGGTGCCTTAAACTGTTGAAAACAACTAAATGCATCAAATTTATGTTTCAAAAAATATAACCATGTATTTCTTGAGTAGTCATCAATACAAGTAAGAAAATAATTGCATCCACCAATGGATGATGTCTACATTGGACCACAGATATTAGAGTGCACAATCTCAAGTGGTGAGCATGCCCTATATGACTTTCTGACTGGAAAAGTATCTCTATGTTTCTTGCCAAAAATGATTCCTTCACAATCTCTCTTTGGATTGTCAATCAATGGAAATCCTTTCTCCATATTTTTTGTGTGTAGTACCTTCATCCCACCAAAATCTAGATGTCGAAATATGAAATGCCACAACCAGGACTCATCCTTAACTTCTGTTTGAAATGTAACCTGAAAATCAGTGCTATCATTTTCTTTCTTGTCAGACTGCTTGTATTCTTCCTTGCTTTCTTCCTAAAATGCAACTCATGTATTTGTATTTCCTTCCATGTATGGAATTATCCTCAGAGTAAACAAATGATTTCTTGTCATTGGCACTTTTTCTATTAGCCGGTTACTTGGACGCTTGTCTTTAATCACACATTGATTATATTCTATATAAAATCTATATCCTTTTTGTATTAGTTTTCCAATGCTCAACAAATTGTGTTTCAGACCTTCGACATGATATACATTAGGAATCAAGTTACTCTCCCCCTATTTGGTTAGAATACCAACAATACCTTTTCCCAAAACAATGACTCGGACATTATTCCCAAGTGTAACATCAGTTTGAACTGAATTATCTAGACTGGAAAACAAATTTAAATTACCAGACATATGATTGTTGCAACATGAATCTAAGTACCATATGTCATGTGGACTTTCTTGGATAGTATTGCATTCAATTAGAGATACATATGTGATTAACATTGTGCTTGATAAAGTGTTGGTGTTGGTCGACTGATTTGGGATTTTCCTTCCTTGTTCATATTGTTTCTTCCTGCATTCATATGTAGAATGACCAAATTTATTAAAATAATGACATTGAATTTTTTATTTATCAAACTTGTGACGACTAGGATGACTTGGGTTTTGATTCTTTCCTCTATTGATGACATTCATAGGACTGTTTCCTAGTCCTCCTCTGGAAGAAATTCTTCCTCTTCCTCTGGAGTTGTTTCTCCCCTTTCCTCTACCATGGATTATGGATGATTGTGCTGCAAATGCACCTTCCAATGATGTATTTGATATATTGATTATGTGTTCATGATTGATGAGTGAAGCTTGCAACTCATCAATGGTAAACACCGACATGTCTTTGTTTTCTTCCAAGGTCACAACTAAGGATTCAAATCTTGGGGGAAGACTTCTAAGAATTTTTTCAACAACCCTTTGTTATTCTATATTTCCTCCATGAGATTTAAGTTTATTAATCAAACCAACAAATCTGGTGTAGAATGAGTCTACTAACTATGTATCTTTCTTTGACAAATATTCAAAATATCTTCTAAGAATCTATAACTTGGAAGTCTTTACCTTGTACAAACCTTGATAGGAAGTTTCCATTGCGCCCCATGCCTCCTTAGAGGTAATTGTTGCTGCTACTCTTGGGAGTATGCTTTCATGCATGGCTTGGTGTATATGGAACAAAGTGTTTCCATCTTTCTTCCTCTATTCCCTCAGGGCATCTTTTTGATATTCTATGATATTGTTATATGTCATTTGATTTGCTGGTTTTGCATAACCATACTGGACAATTTACCAAACATATTGACCTCTAAACAAAGCCTTCATTGTTAGAGACCAATATTCATAATTCTTTCCTATAAAAATTGGAGTTTGCAAACTCGACATGTTTGAATCAAAAGTGGAAGCCATTTTAATTTTTAATTTTTCCTTACAAAATTACTTTTTCCCTTTTTAAGACAAGATTTATTTTCTAAACTTGCTATGTACCACTTAACAAGTCTGAGCTAGCTAAACTTGAGTTATGGCTCGGTCTAAAATATTTTTCACGTCGGGAATTTGACCTCTTTTTTCTGGTCGAGTAAAACTTGTTTAACTCCGACTAGAAAAGTCTACCAAAATATTTTGACAAGTTTTTTTAAAAACAAAATATAGTTATAATTTTCGACCCGACTCCTTTTAACTCTTACTTGTCGACTTACTCGACTTCGACATGTTTTAATTCAACTACTAACTTACGTTTCACTTCGACTACTAACTTACTTGAAAATTTTGTTTTGACTGACTTACTTAACAGGTTTACTTTGACATTGACTTTGACTTAACCATTTTTAGTCCAATTTCACGAAGGATATTTCTTAGTCTAAAGGATTAAGAATTGAATAATATTTTTCACCGAGCTATAACATGGAGTAAAACTTGACACAACAACAATTCCACAGAATTACAAAATCATATAAAAAAATGTTCAAGAAGAATTCACATTAAAGACTGTAATAACTCTCTACCTAAAAACTTAGCTTCAGAAATTTAATTCGACTAGTTTTATATATGAGAGACGTGAACTCTTCATCTTGTCAGACTCTCCAACAAAAAATGAAATGATACATACTCTGACAGAATCATCTGAGATCTGATACCAATCTGTGATTAATTAATATTTCCAACACTACAGAATATTGTTGAAGTGTTTTGAAACACAATTTTTCCTCGCCAAATAATTTCTCTATGAATTCCCCATGAACGCTGACCCACGAGCTAGAGTGGTGAAATTTATCTAGAGACATTAATAGAGCCAGTTGGGTTTAACTTCCGCCACTTCCTACACCTCCTCCATGAGTCAATAGAATACCAAATTCTTTAGCTACCTTTACAACAGGCTCCTAGTATCTGTGAAATTGGCAAGTGCAGACAACCAACCATTATCCTTTCCAACATCAAACAAGTAGCCATGCATGAATTATTTCTTCTCTTCAATTTTTTTTCTATAGAAATTCATTGATGACAATGTAGCCAAAGCAAATTCTACATAGCCAGTCTTTTCAAATAATGATAGTACCAGGCATAAGGGTTTTCTTGCACAACATTCCACTTGTAATATCTCAATGATCAAAATGTCAGGTCTTGCAATTTCCATTCATGAAATAATATAAGCTTCAAAATTGTTAGCAATGGCATGAAATGTGGCTACAATATATCTGGAATTTCATCCGTAACAATAAAAGAAAATTTCAAAATACATGATAGTCAGTAAAATGGTTCGGGTAAAAATGATCAAATATAATGATTAAAGAGTGTTAGAATGAAATATTAGTCCGGAGTGGTGAGTAAATTTTGTAAAGTCCATTAATTCTTGTGTTCCTTGAATATTTTCTCTCTTTTGATCCAAAATATCCGATTCTCCACCTTGGTTTGGAAGTTCCAGCTCGTTCATATCTAAGCTTCCCGTAGTCTACAAGAACTGCTTCACTTTTGTTTCTTCTTGGTTTTGGTCCAGGATATTCCCAAATGTTGCCACTCCCCTCCTAACTATTTTTGTTTCCAGTATATTCCTAATTTTTTCCAATTGTAATGTCACTTTTAAATTTTGTTTATTAAATGACAATTTTTCACTTTTTCCCCAATTTCGAACCTTGACTAGTTTTGATGTCTAGGTATCCAAATTGGCCCAAATTATCCCAAATATTCTCAGAGTGTGTATGAATGATATTAAGAATTGAATATTATTCTCATAAATTATTTATAACCCTCCAATCAATTTTTAAAACTACTTTTATATTCTTATCAAAGTAGGAGTCTTTACTAGCAAATTGGGGTTCCAATTCTCCCCTGGGTAAATCTTGGAAATGGATTCTCAAATGCTTTCAATCCCAATAGAATATCTAAATAGAGGAAGGGTATGTGTAATGGAAATTTTTAAGGTCTCATATTCATCATGGTTCATTTTATATAGGCTAGTATGACTCTCTCCAAAATAGCTCCCAAATCACTATTTCGACCCTTGGGGAAAAGGCACCAAATCTTCTCCCAATGCAATTAAAATGAGTAAAATGGATTCCAATGATTAAGTAATAAAAATGAAACCTTTAATAAAAATTAATGAAAATCCATTCATCATACATTTATCAGAGAGACATTCCTCCATTTGAAATAATCAACATTACCATGGCATATATCAAAATAGAGTGGAAATGGTCATTGTTTGCTCATTAAAAATCAATTTGACTTACAACTCTGGGGTATTTAGAATTGAAAATTTATGAGAATGAATAAAATATCATATTTAAATTATTACAATCATAAATATTCCAGGATAATATCTCCCACAAACTACAATAACCCACCCAAGGTGCAATCCCTCCATGAGCATGAATATGCAATGAAAACTAGAAATGGTTGAGATGAAGTGCTGCAATAGAAGAAACCATGAGATTCCCTGTATATTAAAACTACAATTAAAACTACATTAAATCTCCATGAAATACCTGAGTGGTTTCTCCAAACACCAACTTGGATGGGAATCTTTCACCCTCGAAATTGGCTAAGGCAAGAAAACTAGTCATCCACTAGCTCTCACAATTCACAAATGACAATTTATCAAATGATAAAAATATCTTCTCTTGGTTGCTTCCTGTATTTAATAAACATAATTATCCTTCTAAGTTTCCAAATCCATCCAAAAACTCAATCCAATTCTAATTTGGGTGTGTGCTAATGATTTTCCACGTGTCCTCCCTTTCCTAGCCTTTGACCTTCCCCAAATTCGAGTAGGATCCCATTGAGCTTCCCCTACTCACATGCGAGCTATCTTGGATTCTATATTTCGACCTGACATGTTATATATGTCATATTTCAGCCTTGATATCTGATTTTTGTCATAGGTGTCATAGCATCTTCATCATTGTTTTCATAGAGCTAGGGAATCCAGTCCAAGTGTCTCACTAGCTCCAAAATGACTCTTCCTTTCTCATGTAAGTTACATTTCTTCCCAAATTTGACCTATGATGAATATGTCCAAGTGTATTATCCTTATGAACCATCCAAAAACCTTTATTCTTCCCATGGATTTGAAATTGCAAGAGGAGGATGCGATGTGGCACAAAATGTCTAGCTTCTGTGGGCCCCATAGTCTCCATGTGTCTCCATGCTCCATTACCACTTCAATTTTATCTTGTAATTATTTAATAAGACACATTATTAAATATTTATCCCATTTTAATGTCTAAATATAATTTATTAGCTCCATTATTAAAATTTCAAATGTATCCATCCAACCTAGGGAACTAGTAGGGTTGGTGGAACTGTCCTGCTATGCAATTATTTGAATGGGGGAATTACAGTCCTTCCCACCCAAGATTGGTTGTCCTTAAGTAATTTCATATTTGTATTCTGAAAAATCTTCTCCTCTTACCATGTGGCATCTTCACTTGTATATCCTTCCATTGTACTAAGTAGTATTTGATAATTCTGCTTCTCAATCTCCTTTCCTTTGTCTTCAAAATCTTTTTCAGAACAAGTGTGAGCTGACCTTCATCATCCAAAGGAGGAAGTATTTCCTTGAAGAAAATATCAGCCACTTGTGCAGCACTAAACGATGATGTAACAGAAAATAAATGAGCAAATTTTTTCAATCTATCAACTACCACATATATGCAATCCTTACCCAAATATTTGGGCAAACCGGTGATGAAATCTATTGAGATATTGTCCCATTTTTTCTCTAGAATGGGAAATGGTTGTAATAAACCAGATGGGAATGTAAGTTATGATTTTTTTTTCTGACATACGTTACATCCATTCACATCTTTCTGAACATCTTCCTTCAGCCCCTTCCAAAAGAATATTTTCCTTAGTTGCCTATAAGTTTTGGAGATCCCTGGATGGCTAGCTAGTGGGAAATCATGTGCTTCTTGCAAAATTTTTGTACTAGAGATTGGTATAATGAGTCCCAAATCTAAGATTTCTTAGATGTCCTTCTCAATATCATTTCTTAATTTCTTGGGATGTTAATAAAGTGGTATCTGAATGGGTGAAGTACCCTCATCCAAAACAATGTTGTGCTCAACCCCCCTATCAGGTGGTCTACCATGTGGGAGACCTATAAAATATTTTTCATACATCTGAAATAGTTTATCTATCTCCTGTGGGTTTTCAACAAGCTTTATGTTTGGCTTGGGAGATGTGATATGACATTTAACAACCCATTCTATGTCCCCATGCCTCAATATAAATCTCATACTATTGTGTTGTAAAGGAAAGTTTCCTATGGCTAGGGTTTAAGAGGACATCAAATACTAGGATTAAAAGAGAGATGCATATAGTTCTGCAAGTAAATATAAGCAAGATTCAGATATTGGAATAGTTCATACCTTAGCCAAACAAAGGTTGATCCAAGAAGCCCTTCAATCCTATTCTTACTGCTCTTGCTCCAAGAGACCTGCAAAATGAATTATACATTCCTCAAACAAATATGACCACATATAAATTAATGATAATCAAATAAACATGAAATAATAATTGGATTAACATCATCATATGATCAAAAATAGAGATTCAATCATACATTGAACAATGATTTGGGAAGAAGAAGGACATCACATCTTTGTTAATCATGAAAGGAAGTACAAATATACCTTCTCTTCAAGTTGGGCACCTTGCGAAACCTTGATCTGGTTCTACTGCTTCTCTTTTCCAAGGAACTCAACCTCCAAGCTCTGCAACATAAGGAGAAAGATTGTAGGGCAAAGGTGGGGGGAAAGAGAGTCCCAATTCCTCCAGCATGACAATGCAAAAGTTCAAGTCTCCTCTCATGGACCTCCCTACCTCTCTTTATATGCTTCTGAAGAGATAGGGTCAAAGAAACATTAGATACAACTGAAGGAGTCAGTTGCATAACCACTCAAACTATCGAAACTTCGAGAAACTCCTTTTTTTTACATCTACAAGGCGAACACATGGGTTGCAGAGAAATCAGTCACGTGTTCAGGGGATACATGTGAGTTGCAATAAAAATAGTCACGTATGACACGTGAGTTCCAATGCAAATAGTCACGTATTTAGGAAACACACGAGTATTATGTATAGCAAGTCACATGCAACATGCGGGTTTCCTTAAGGAAACACGTGTGTACATAAAAAAACATCAATTTTAGGGTACTTCTAGGAATTTTTAGACTTTGGTGTCTTCTAGAACATTTTAGATGACTAAAATAAATTTCCAATGGTGTAAAGAAGAGGTCAAATGGGGTTATAGAACTCTGGACATGCATATTCCAAGTTAGGTGTTTTTTCAGTGACTTTCATGAAGTGTCGACATGCGACAGAATCATGGGAAAGTGGTCACAAGAAAAGATGTGTCATTTTGATCTATAACATACTGCATTTCACTACTTGATTTGGTTAAGTGTGATGCCCTCTCGCAACCCTTAGTAGACCTTTAGAATATTGAAATATCATCTCAGGAATTTGATAGTTTACTATATTCTACCCTATAGAATACAACCATTGCACTCCCAAAGCCATATTAGTATCAACAACATAAACCACTTAAAAACTATCAACAAAAGTATAGTTACCTACGATGACTTGCAGCTCTAGAACCCATGTTTTGCACTGTATTGTGTTGTGATCGGGATGACAATTGTGAATCCATCGAATGGTTCATTAGGTATAATCCTTTTCTACACCATATTTGCATCAATGAATTTATGTGTGTCTCCTCCATCTACAAAAACCAAAGTTATTTGTCCTAATACCACACCCTTGCATCAAATAGTATGGTAGCGAGGCACTGCTAAAAGTACTGCCATTCTTGCTTTGCCCGGTGAAGGATGATTTTATTCTTGTTTTTTCTTCTTCAACTATTGTCTCATATGCCTCTTATTGATATGAAATGTGTCCTCCTTCCTCCATACTCCCTTCATACCCATCTTTATTAGAAAATACTTCTATGTATCACTACAACAAAACCTTGTGATTAGCGTCTCTTTTAGCTTCCTTTTTAGCGTCCACTATCACTTTTAGTGTATTTTTCATCATTTTTTGGACAAAGTGGACACTTTTCCATTGGATGGCGCTTTTATTGGCATTATTTGCGTCTCTTTTTAAAAGTTGGCGCTATTTTGGACACTAATTAGCATCCCAATTAGTGTCCCCATTAGCGTCCTTATTAGCGTCCCAATTAGCATCCCAATTAGCATCCCAATCAACATCCCAATTAGCATCCCTTTTTAAAATTTGGAACTATTTTGGATGCTAATTAGCATCCCAATTAACGTCTCAATTAACTTCCCAATTAACATCCCAATTAGTGTCTCAATTAGCATCCCAACTAGCATCCCAATTACCGTCCCTTTTTAAAAGTTGGTGAAATTTTGGATGCTAATTAGCATCCCAATTAACGTCCCAATTAGTGTCTCAATTAGCATCAAAATTATCATCCCAATTAGCATCTCAGTTAACGTCCCAATTAGCATCCACAAAAGCATCCCAAATAATGCAAAGAATAGCCTCCAAAAAAATGTCCTGAATAGCATAGCACCATATATTAATCGAAGGTTAGTGACAAAAATTGCGCCATGAATTTCGGTAGGAAAAACATTCAACATAGCGTCAAGTATAGAGCCAAGAATTGATCCTAGAAAACATCCAACATAGAGCCAGGTATAGATCGAGGTATAGCGCATGGAATAATGCCAGAAATTTCGAAAGGAACCGTGCTAAGAATTGCACTAAGTTTATATCTAGGAATTGTGTTCGGAAAATGTCCAACATAAGTAGTACATTGTGCTTCCTCTCTACTTAAGTGTTGGGAATCAACCACCTATCAAGATATGGGACATTGTGTTTCACTGCAAAGAAAACTCCACACCTATATCTCTCTCCATATCATAGAATAAAACATACAACACTCTTGGGTGGAATTGAATCCTAGTAAGGGGAATATCACACCCCCTCTTGACCAACCAGTCAACTCTATGATGGTGACAAAAACATATCTGCATATATCCAAGTAGGAGTATTAGTATTTATGTGTGTTAAATTAAACATGGCTAAAGGACTGATTGGATAAATACCCAAGAGCACATTGGATAAATACTTCTAAATGGTAGTATGTCCTCTCAACAGATTCAATTGTCATGGATTGTAAACAACAACTTCACACATTCTTATATATTTGTGTACCTATCAAGTTATGAACACATTGACACATATCAAAGAAAATAAATCATTCATTTGTTTTTCTCATAAAAAAATTAAAGTTACAATTCATCCATACACTTCAAAGGATATATTTTCAAAATATGACAATAATAAATAATTTGAATCACAATACAATAGTTTTTCTTTTGACTTGCATTTTCTTAGACAAACTAGGTGGAATCTCCTTGGGATAAGTTTAGGATCTTATGCTATGTTAATTTTCTATAGGGTTGATGATCCATGCATGTTAACCTATACTACCACATAAGAACTATGCATGGAATCTATAGCCTAGATGTAACAATGTGGCTAATGAGTGATGCGTTGTAAGGCCTTGAGACAACACATAATCTCTATGGAGGGAATATTCTTTCAACTACAAGTGGGATATTTGTATTTTGAGATTTATAACATAGATAATGGATCTCTTGGACAACACCATGGTATAGGGTTTAAATTTATGTCCTAATTTCACACCATTTGTTTACGGGGTCATGGGCCATCACATAACATGAATCTACATAGAAAATACATAGCCTACGTGTGAGATATGGTCATCATTTTGAAAAATTGCATGTAGGGGATGGTTCTTGATGCGTGACTTAAAATATAGTAAAAAATATGGTCTTAAGATGGAACATTTGCCTCTAAACCTCATGCTCCATATGTGGGGCCCCAAATGACCACCACAATCCCTCCACAAGGAATATAATATTTGGAATAATGAAGTGATAATTCCCTTGGTGTCTTGTGGTGGAAATTGAGGTTTAAAGGCATGCCTTGTCCAAGAGGAAGATGCCCCAAGTAACCAACACATGGACATAGTCAAGTCTAGGTGAATTTGTCATGGTGATAGTTTTAGATTGTAAGGGTGTGATTTTGTGCATACTTGTTGTAGTAGTGAAGGCCATCTTAGTGAAGTGCATTAGTGAAAATAGTTTTTGAAGAAAATTTCCTTAGTGGTAAGTGCCTTGGTGAATCATGCTTCACATATATATTTTTGGTAATAATTCTTTAAGAAGAATGTCTTGGTCGTTGAATGACAGCCTTCCACTAGTAGCACGATTCATGACTTGTATGGGAAAAATATGGAGTGACCTGCTAATGAGCGACTTGGTGATCACAACAAATTCATTTGCAAAATGCTACATGTAATACTGGAACAACATGAAAATGAAGTAAAGTAGTTTTGTTCTAATGGCATGCATGACCTAAATGTTCCAAGGAATGGATTCATGGTAATAAGATGGAAAAAGGAAAATAAGCTAACATTTTTACTATAGAAACATGTTTGCAATGTGCATTGGATGGAAACAATTTCTATATTGAATGACATAGATCATAACACACATGTTCCACTCATTTGATGTATGTGGTTTACCTACATTGGGAACTCTTTAAAAAGTTGCATATTTGATGCGCTAACTAGTTCCATGCTTCTAGTCTAGGATAAGACCGTTGTAGTGAGGAGGTTTTTTTTAATGTTATCAAGAAGGTTCAACTCCTTATGGCCATTTTTCCACTTTCTACTGTACACTATTCCATTTAAACCTCCCTTGCATCAAGAACCTTTTGCATTCAACCTTCATTTAATGAAAGCCTTTATGAGTGTTGACATCTTCCATCATTAGAGGTAATGTTTTGATGGGAGTCATGTTTATAATTTTGAGAATTAACGTGCCATTTTGAGTTTGGAACATCAAGTATAGTTATCATGACATTAGACATAGTCCAATATCAAAATATAGAGTTTGAATCCATAAAATTTTCCTCTAGGACTCATGGGCTATGTGTGGGCCCCAAGCCATCATAAAATCCTTTGCATATGGAAATATTTTCCTCTTTGAGAGTTTTCTCTCTCATATTCCCTCTTTGATCATTTCAAAACATAATCCAATTATCAAGGAGGTGCAACATGCAATGATATCTTCTCCTTGGGTTTGGATGGTTTGAATGGAAATTTGATCTCCATTAGCACATTTTAGACTATGTCTTGACATATGCATATTAATCATAATGGGATAGGAACTACCTCAAAGTGGTTTAATGCTATACTAATCACTCTTTCCACCATTGATTTATGCAACATTATGAATAAAATTAGATCCAAAGTGATGGCAAATTGCCTTTGGCCCCTCATAGTTTCCCTATAACAAAGAGGATTTGTATTTGGGAAGAAACTATTGGAAGACATTATTATAACCAAGGTGTCATTCATGTTTTTTAATCAACAAAATATATAAGGCATGCTCACTAAAATGGATGTTTGTTGTATGTCACAAGATTCCTATGGACTCATGGTTCAATAGTTCATGGGTTTAGTTGATTATAATCGAATGTGTTCCCACTCCTTTCTATTTAGTCTTATTTATGTGATCTTGTGGAATTTTCTATCCTAAATTAGTGATATAACAAATAGACATGCTATTTCTTTGAACTAATTTATCATTTTGGAACAAGTTGAATGCAACATCCCATTTCTTATCACCGATTTTTTATCATACCATGTTTATAGGAGTGGCCAAAACCCTTGAAACCAAATCATTTCAATTGTGTTTTCAACTATATTTTAAGGCTTTTGTGGGTAACAGAGTCAACAAGGATAATATTTTTTTTTCCTTAATTCTCTCATGGTTGTATTGTTTCTTGTTACACTTCACTAGAACATTCCTTCCAACCAATTATTTTGTGTCCCATCCCTTCTCTTAACTTGATTGTGCATTTGGGTCATCCAACAAGCACACAACAAAGTCGGTTGTTTCCTTTTCAACATGCCCATTAGTTGAATTGAATGCACACTTGAATTATAATCACCATATTAGTTTGTGATAACAACATTCATTGCAAGCCACATATACACTTTCGTAAATTCTTTATATATATGATTCACGTATTCTTTTTGTGATATATATACTTTAATCCAAACTTAAGAGGCACATAACGACACTATGATACATTTCTTATCAATTTTTATTACTATTTTTAAGCCATCAAGCCACGTCAAAATCCAAGAGCTACTAACCATAACTCTAAATTAACATGGAAAAGTTTGGTTTGACCTAGTTATTACTATATATGGAATTGGAGACACATGGCTTATGCAATCCCTTCTTTATTATGAGTGTTGGACCCTTCATGGTCATAAGCGATAACGCATGCAACGTATATTAACTATTGGGAATATCATGTTATATTGAGCTCATTTCTTTCATTGAATGCTCTTTAGAAAATGCTCATTAGAAAATGACGTGTTTCTTTGTGTCTTTTTCATGTCACTTTAACATTGTTGTTTAATTTCCATAAACAAAATTCCATTATAAAGAGGATAAATGTATGGCTTTAAATTAAAAAAAAACATTTCAACCTTGCAATATCTATATTTTGTTGTTAAGAAGGATTTTAGTCTATTTAGAAAGATGATTGTACATATAAAATGCAATTACAGGGTTTCCTCTTATAGCCTGGGTAGTTGGGGTAGTAGGCTATCACTTTCCCCACCCAAGTTAAAAACCCATGACTATGTGTACATGACACCTACGTGAGTGTCAAAATTTTCATTAATGAAAAAAAATGGAATTAGAAATTGAGATGTTCATCATTATAGATTATAGTTATTTTCCCTATAGTGTCTCAACACATTTTCTTCTACTTTTATTAAGAAATCATGCATGGATTTTATAGTATTTTCCAAAGTTAATGGATATTATGTACATTTAATATTTGAAGTTTTATACATAAAATTTATTATAACTAATGTTTTCATTCTCCACTTATCTTAAAAATTTGTTATAGACTTCAATGTTGTATTATTTTACTAGGCCAAATTTGTTATAGACTTCAATGTTGTATTATTTTACTAGGCCAATGCCTTTTGATAGTATCCTCCATTTGTGCCTCTATCTTCCTAACACAACTTGTATCCTAATCAAGTCATTAATATTACATTGGTTTCAAACAAAAAAAACTAATACAAATATATATTTGGTTCAAATTTGGTTCGTATGTTAATTTTCAAGATTAATATTGATTACATACGTGTACACAACTTTTTATATCATTTAAATTAATTACTTCCTAATGGTTTCCATAAATCTAACTTGTGATATACCTTGAAATTCATATTTTAAAGTGCTTTATAATTAACTTGTACAATATACACCTAGTTATTCTATTATAGTTCATATTATTTTATATTATTTTTTATGTGTATACATTTCTAATAAATTTTCAATCTCATTTCATTTTTAACTTTTTTTTTTTCACTCCACATTTACTCAACTTTTTATTTTTTTCCTTTCAAACAAACCATCGCACCTTCTCCTAGTTTTGAAAAAAAAAATACAACTTTAAAAGGAAGAAATGAAAACGTATGTGGTTCATCTGTTGGGATTAAACTCCCTAATGTGAGGGTGGAGATGTTAAATATTGAGATATAAAAGGGTTGAGTCAAAATTGAGTAGTAAAATATTTCCACTGTCAAATATTGCCAAAATATTAATTAATAATTTAAGAGGTACCCAATTGTTATGACGCATTTATACTATTCTGGCCTTAGCCTCAGGGCTAGGGAAAATTAATGGTGTTATGGAAATTATGGAAGAGGATGACTGGGAGGGTATAATTTTTGTTTATGGTATGTGACACAGGAATAATATTAAGGGTTACATTTTCAAGGGTTGTGTTTTCAGTTTCCATCAGGGTTTTATGGGTTAAGTTGGTCGTTTCCATCAAGGTTTTAGGACATGGAACTGGCTAAAAAACGAGGAGGCAAAATAACTTCCTGCACACAATGAAGCCTCAGAGATATTATGCTTACCAAGGTCAATGGATGTCTGGCATGGACCCCTAAGGTACATGACTATTTTTCATCTCCAGTTGTTTTACCCTAAGTGATGTATGCCGTTGTTGTTATTTGCATTTGCCACATCAAATTATATACTTCTTGTTTCCCTGCTTCAATACTCTATTGTCGTCCAAGGGTTTATGTGAATGTTTATAGATTTTCATAGGTTTTCATTTCCATTGAGCCGATTGTCCTTTTCGATTCCCCAATATGTGCCGATATTTTCTTCTTAATCCTAGAATTGCAAAAAAAATTCTTAATCCTAGAATTGCAAAACCTGGTTACTGCATGGGGATTCTCTTAAACCCTGCATGAGAAATCAAACCCTATATCAAATATTAGCACTTAAACCCAAGCGATGGATGCGAGTTTGTGTTTTTTTGTTTGTTTAAACCCCAGCGATGGATGCAAGTTCATGTATTTTTGTGTTTAAACCCAAGGGATGGATGCAAGTTTGTGTATTTTTTGGTGGAAATTTCTTCTCTCTAGCTCCAAGAGGATCACAATTGGCCTGAATTTGTCAGGCCCGCAAGCAGTTTGTTTTTATCAACACAATGGCCCTTAAAAATTTGAATTAGTAATTACAACTATTTTTCATTTGGCTAAGTTCATACTCTTCTGTCAAAACCACCAAGGACTTGTATTTGGAATTTAAAAAAATACCTGATTCTGCTGCTGAACCATCACCTCATCCACAAGGATATCCAATCATGCACTTGATTAGTAATCAAGTTTTCAAGATTTTCTTGGAATTTTCTATACAAACCCACAATTAATAAGCAATCCCACTAAAGACTCTTGTTTAACTACAGTAGAAAGAAATAAAATATTCAAATCCAATCATATAAACCATAAAACTTAAACAGACAATGCCAATTGAAATGAACAAGTATAAATCCATGAACCTTTGACACATTGCCTCGTAAATGCATTTAGTTCTATCATGAATACAAGGGATAACTATTAAAACAATAAATGAGTTGGGAACAGGAAACATTGAAGCAATGATCAAAATTGAAAACAATTGCTTAGAAACAGTAAAGGACATTACAATCATCAAAATAAAAATATCTCATGAACATGAGGGATAATTTGTACAACAGTAAATGACATACAAATAGGAATTATCTTCGTGTGCTACTGCCAAGGGAAAATACGAAGGTTTCCAAATATGTTTTAAAAATTGGATGGCTCAGACTCGGCCAAGTTGATAGAGTTGACCCTGAGGCGAGTAGAGTCAGCCTATAAATCAGTTCGGGTGGCCGAGACTATGTCCAAGTCGCCCAAGTTATGGGTTGACTCACCTGAGTTGATAGATGGAGTTATATAATAACAGAGTAGAAAAAAACACCATCATGTTGTTTGGGAAATTCAATGTTAAGTAAACTGTTGTTTAATGGGTATTTCTTTCCAGAGGAAAACATATCAGCCTTTAAATATGATGCATCTTTAAGTCAAAGTTAGCAGTAATTATTCCACATAGTCCATTAATCTTCCTGCATTGACCTGTCATTTTCGGTCTCTCTGAGATTACTAATTCCTTTGATTTAAAAAAATTATTCTCCAATTACCCAACATTAAATGCAATAACTGTTTTTTAAATGTGAGACTTTTTAATTGCTGTAACATATAATCTTATCCACTAAATGCTAAGATTATATGGATGGATTAAGCACTATATTACATGGATACCTGTGTAAATACCATAGTTGAATTAGGAAGGTTTATTAGAAAACAAAGTTATTATGGGACTGGGTGGGCATGATGAGGTGAGTAGTTTCCATGTGGGCCGTAAGGATAAAACCAACATGACTCTAAACTGAGTAATGAAAGACCAGAGTAATTATAGAGTCACGATTTTGTTTAAAGAATCCAAGCCGCTTTGCAGTGATTAAAAAAGTAGCTTAACTATCACATCACTGAGTTTCTGGTGTAGTTGATTCTCAGTTGTCTTAACTTTTAAGGCTTCGGTTTGAATTTTCAAATTCCTATTGTGGTTCCTTCCATTGGAGAATCTAGTAATTTGGGTAACTTTTCCCAGTAGCTACCCTATCTTTTGATATAGCATCCAAGCAGTTGTAAGACATACTGCATGCAACATTGAGAAACAAGTTGGATCTTTATGAATGAGTTCACTCGTAAGTGTCACAGTTGAAGAGAAGATGTCACCACCAAACTTATGGGAATGACATAATATTAATGATAGGCTTGATGGAAAGGTACTCTCATCTGAGCCTACATACCTTGATGTGGCATACGTTGTTGATTCCAGTGCCTTCAGTAACCTCATATTTTAGTCTCTTAATAGTACTATCTAGACCTCTATGGATGTCAAGAAAAGACCTTTGCTTTCTATAGTTCCTACTACTAATGTTCCAAAACCTCGAAAAAGACCAGATACCCCATCTGCTTTTACTGTATGCTTGCAAACTACTAGACCATTCATATGGGCTAACTCAACTCCTGCCACTTGAATTCGTGTATTCACAACTGATATAAGGTGCAAGATAGTTGACACAGTAGAAACGAGAACTGCTCCCAATCAAAATTTCAATTGTTCCCTTGATTGACTTTGGGCATGGTTTTTCTCACAACCTTCTTCTCCTATAATTCCTTACAATCATACTAATTGACTGCTGTAGGTTTTCCTTCTTCGATATTCGGCTTCCAAACTTTGCATGGGAGAGATTTGCTAGCCAATTGCAATCTTCCTTGAATCTTTGTCAAACACTTTAAATGGAAACTATTGTAGGTTTAGTGTGACTGTTTGAACCATATGCGATTATCATTATGGATTTTGACTGCATTTTTGGTGTGGTAGAGCATGATAATTGGTGGTATCTCTTACAACTAGACAAGTGGTATTTAACATAGTGGTATTTGATTCTACAAATATTTGCAATTCCATCAATCCACAATGATTGTTGCCAGATTTCAGGCCAAAATTTTCCCTTGAGGAGTTGAAAAAGAGCCAATTCGTAGAATATTTAGACTAGGGATAAATTTTTTAAACAAATTGTGGAATATCTACCTTAAGTGGAGATATATTTGTCGATTGGCATAATTATAGTTGTAGCTCAGTAAATACCCAAAGGGGGTATTGTACATGCCTTGTAAACTTTTCCATGATCTTACATTTTCTTTCTGAGAGTTATAGCAAGTAGACATGAAAGTCCATGCACTTATGTTGTTTACCCTTAATTGATTTTGGATAATGTTCCAAAATAAGGTGTAGTGGCAAATACCAACTTGTTTTCCATGTCCATGATGGTCCTATTTGGATTCTCAGAACCATCCTGGGGTTTCATTCCGTTGGAGAATGTACAATTTGGGTAACCTTTCCCATTATCATCCCAATTGATAATATTAAGGTGGAACACTTTTGTCTTCTTACCTTTAAATCTAAGTTGCAAACAACTAGAGTTAAACACGGGCTTTAAATTTCATGATTGAAACTGAACTCTCAATCACATTGAAAACCTAAGGATCATGATTTGGTTTTCCCTTTTTGAACTCATTAAACTACACTTGTTGGCTAAAGGAGGGCCACTTTGAAGTTCTTCAAAAGCAGTTTAACTATCACATCACTGAGTTTCTAGTGTAGTTCATTCTCAGTTGTCTTAACTTTTAAGGCTTCAGTTTGAATTTTTAGATTCCTACTGTGGTTCCTTCCATTGGAGAATCTAGTCATTTGGGTAACTTTTCCCATTAGCTACCCAATATTCTGATATAGCATCCAAGAAGGTAGTTGTAATGCATGTTGCATATAGCATTGAGAAACAAGTTGGATCTTTATGAATGAGTTCACTCATAAGTTGGATCTCCTAATAGTGTTGTTTTCCTCAAAGTTGGTATATGGGTAGCTAGGGCCAACAACATCATGTTGAAACATCAAACATGATATCTTGAGAATATTCCTAGCCACCAAGTGGAGATATAGGCACCATTAGAAGTTTTTGAGCAGTAGGTTTAGGTGTTGAGGTATTAACCATGGTTGGTGTAGGAATCTCATGCATTGGGATATATAGGAAACTTTTAGGCCTAAAGGTCTAACAATGATGTCTCCAACAACCAAAGATGACCTCTCAATGGGATATTTGTCCTTATAATTAGAGTATGGGCACTGTTAATACCATGCATAAGGTCCAATAACACCACATAATGATTCATTGAAAAGTGATCCTTTGGCCTACATGTGTCATATAGGGGGAATTACTAATATGATTTTTCTTATGCCTATTTTTCTCAAGTTATTTCTCTTAGAAAATAAACTAAAGTTGTAGGACCTAAATTATGCCTCTCTGTGGCTATGGGCCATGTAGAAGGCCCTATATTACCTCATATGTCCTATAATTAAATGTACTAGCTCAAAGCATGGTTTGGGTAGAAACTATGAAATTGTGTGGTATCCATTTCTTTTAGGGATCATGACTCATGAGCTATGCATGGAGCCACAAATATGACTCATTTCTATAGAAGGAATTGTGAGGGACAAAATAATTAATCATTGTTATGAAGGATTCCTTAGTCAATAAGATGTGTATGACTGACTAGAATCCTTACACACAATATAGATAAGTACATCTTATTATGCACCATAATTTATTGTTAGAAACAAATGAATCACATGTTAACAATTATGTCTAAGACTCATATATTATATATATAGCCTAAGCCACATATAATATTAATTTCATACTCTAAAATGTTATACATAGCATATTAAATACAAAATATTACAATAAATATACAATGTTAAAGGATTACAATACAATTTTGGGGAATTCAATATTAAATAGTGATGAGTATGTTCGCTTAAACATCTTAATATATTACACATGCAACTATTAAGCATCTTATTTGAATGGTTTCAATGACAAGAAATATATTAGAAGAAGTAATATCCAAACATTTTTCTATCGAATCAACACCATTCTTGATTCCATTGCCATGGGTATAGTAAAAGAAAGCTCTTCTTTAGAGGAAATTCATTCATCAATCTGATACTTCATATCTAATCTATTTACAATTACTCTTCCCCTCTCTTCAATCAAGAGATAACCTCATGCCTGTTAGAGAAGCATTGATTCCTTTTTAGTGATAAAGAGGGTGGATTCCAATTCTTCATTCATGACAACCACGTTTTGTATCCAAGTTGGTTGTTATGATGGAGATTTGCACCATAATGTGTTTCCTGTTAATGAATTGTTTGAGGCCATAAACAAAGGACTTACTCATTATCGTATGCTTGTAGTGTTGAAGGGTCACATGGCGAGGCTTTTGTGTCAATTGTGCATATGGATTAAGTTCATAGGACAACAACATGTGTTATGTGCATGGTTTAGGTGCATAGGTTAACTGCATGGGGTCAATTGCATTGTTACATGTACGTGTGTTGGGTTTATGTGCACGGTCACTTTCCAACAAATATATTTTGACATAGCTTGATAATTGTTTCATAAGAATGTTTTTGTACAATAGGACAATGGTGATTAAGATCGAGATAAAACACATTGAAGAAGAAGTACAAAGAGTCTAGTTCATGGTGGCTATCATATATTTAACACTTGAGTATGTGAATACATGAGTGAAAAAGAATGAATGATACAAAGTAATATACAAAATGTGAGGGAGGCCAAAATAATAAGTGCACCTAGTACACTATAAACAAACAAACTCCCCTTAGTGTAGGAGTTTAAAAAACTAATTAGGATGAACAATATAAGCAAATTCAAATGAATTATTAGTTTTCTCTCTCTCATTTTTCATAAAAAACAAATTTCAAAACATATATAGTCTTCCATTATGATGATGATGATGATTGGTCTATCGGACCTTAAGAAAGACAATACTTGGTTTAGTTTAAAATCTTGTTCATGTGCTCAAAAATATTTCCAATAATATTATAGGAATCATTTGTTTATAATTATCAATTACAATTTTATTTTGAAATAACATTATGATTTTTATTATGTCTATTTAATGTATCTGTAATACACTTAAAATTTTGGACAAGTATTTTTTTTCTCTTTACACTATTGTCACCATAAGTCTATCTTATGATCTCTTAAGTATGTTTACTATTGCTCTCAACTTAATTAAAAAAAAACTCTTTGTCTTTTAAACCCTTTATGTGGATATTTATATGATAGTACCATCTCGATTTCCCTAACCATGTTCCCACCTTATTATTTTTTTAAAATAGTTAAAAAAAGGTTTATGTTCTTTGGTAACAAACACTCCTAAAAGTTTTGTGTATGGTTCCTTGTCATTACTCCGTAAGGGTTCAACCCATAAACTATATGCTAGGATTCATACTAAATTGTTATGGTTCACATAGTAAAATTTTATCATCATGTAATTTATGTTAAATCCATATGATTTCACATGAATTGTCTACATAAGTTAAGCCTCGTGTATTTATCAATCTTGTTCCTTCGATATCTATTGACTCTCACAAGGACCATTGATTTGAGGGGAGGATTAGACAATTATAAATTCTTCTCCTATGCACTTTACAATAGTAGTTGAGGTCCAACGATGTCGATCCTTCCACATGGCGAATGATCACACTCCTTAATCACGTGAACACTAGTGGTACATTAATTTTGGGTTTTTTCAAAATGGCGCCAATTCATGATTCTCAATTCTCGGTACTTTGATAGCCAAGGTTTAGTAACCTAGTCCAAAATCCCTATTGAATTGGGAAATTCCCTCTGGATATACCTTGAAATCCTGGTTTTCAGAATCCAGCCCCAAATCTTTGTAGCATTGGGAAATTTTCCTTTGGATCTCCTAAACAATTTTACATGAGGTAGCAGGTGGGTTCAAGAAGAATTTAGTTCTCTGTATTCAACTGCTACTGAGGAATTCAGATCAACAAGGGCTTCTATCAGCCTCAGCAAGGTCACCATGGGTTTTTTTAAGCCTCAACATGGATGTCATTGGTCTGCTTAAGCCCCAATTAGGGTTGCCATCAAGTTTGCTCAATACCAACAGGGCTTCCATCTTCCTAAATAGGGTTGTCGATGATGTGTTTGAGACTTAAAAGGGTTGTAGTCAAGTGGATAGACCTCATTGAGGTCGCGACTCAGGCACCAGGGTTTGTATCAGAGCTAACAAGGCCACTGAGGTTTTTATCAGTATTAGAAGTGTTGCTGAGAATTTTTCTAAGCCCTAGCAGGGATACCAAGGATCTGTTGAATCCCTAATAGGGCTACCGTGAGACTGATCAGGCTCTAAAGAGATGCCCTATATTAGATTGAGCCCTAGAAAAAGTGTTGTCATTAGTTTTGAACAAGAAAAATGCTGTCATTGCTAGCTAAATGGCTAACATCATCAATTTAGGGAGTAGGACTAATATTGTCATTAATGGGCTGCATTCAGACTCCAGAGGTTTCAACTCTGTTTCTCTTGGTATGTAATAATCCCTAAGGGCATCTTTGTAAACTCTACTCTTAAATATATTCATATAAAACTCAATCATCTCAATTTAAGGAAGATTATTCATTGCTGGGGTTTTATTCCTGAAGATTATTCGTTGCTAGGGTTTCAGTTTAAGGAAGATTTATTACTCTTCCCCCTTCATTGTTCTAGCAATGTTGTTGTTCAATCTATTTAGCATGGAATTCATGTCTACAACCTGGCCGTTCTCATTCAGTATTAGATATCTACCTCTGCCTCTTGTTTCCAAAATCAAACCTCCATTCTATGCCTTTTCCAGAAATTGTGTTAAGGTGAAAATCTATCAAGCTTACAAAATTAGCTGTGAGAAATGGTGTTGCTACTACAAAAAACACTAAATGATAGGGTTCTGTCTCTTCATATTAGACCTGTAAGGTGTTCCACTATGTCCTGCTCATGCTCAATTGGATGCCAAAAATGGTGGTTTGATTGGTATACAAAGTCCCCTTGCATCTTTAGATCTGGGAATGAAGTAAAGTTTGGGGCCACAATCAGAAAGCAAACTGGTTTTCATTTGGTAAAGTTGACTCAAAATGACATTGAGTTAAGTGTTTTTCATATCCCAGATTGTAATCAAAAGATCCATGCCAAAGATAGCTCCGAAATATCTAGGATGCTTGAGATTGCATATGGATTTACCTCTACTGTGCCCATTCCCTAACTCATCAATTTTCTAATTCACATTTTCATTATCATATGCTTTGGTTGAAAGAAGCATATTATAAAATATGTAATAGGAAAGGATTGTCTGGGGTACCATCTCCATATTGTGTTTCTTGATCTTTGTTTGTAGAAGTTTCCATGTGTTCCTCAGTTTTTCAAGAGCACACCCCACAACATTCCGTGTGTAGGAAATCTTGAAGTTGAAGAGTCTTTGTTCATCAGTTAGTTCCCTCGAAAAAGGCACAATCAACCAGGGTAGTATTGGATAGGAATTATCCCCATTGATGTACTCTCTTGTCTCATAACCCCCAATGGGTACCACAGGACCATTAAGTCTTGCACCTTCCTCACACAGTTTGTAAAAGGAAAAATTCCTTAATAGACCAGCATCTTTAAGAGACCCGGGCTAACCCGTGAAAATGTCAAGGAAGCGCAAATTACTATCTACAATGGGATGAACAAGTATATTGTAATTATGTTCATGGTTATACCAATCAATGGATGACTCCTTGTATGAACGCTAAATTTTAACATGGGTTGCATCTATTTCCCCACAGAAATTTGGGAATCCCTGTTTAAGGATGAATCCCTCCTTAATATGCTTAAGTTAAGTTGCATCTGTTGGCCACTGTAGACTTCCCACAATCAAACAGCTCACTGACAGTTAACATTGTCATGTCACTTGATAGGCGTAAGATGTCCATGGCTACTTGCTTCTCAACTGACAATACCATGAAGGTTGTAATGATTCTACCAATTCACTACCTGAGGCTTGAGATAGCACTCAGTTGGAGCTTTTCCATCCCAGTTTGACATGTTCAGTTCAGATGATGTAAGAATGCATTGTTTTGAAATAGAGTTTATAGCAGCAATATCCATTGTTGTATCCTCTTTTGTATATTCATTAGTGTATTGTTTGACCTCTTTGAGTATTGTGGAGTATGGAGGAGCATTCTCAAGCAACCCTGTCATGTATTCACTTGTAGTTGAATCCTGAAGTAACGACAATGCTTGTAATGATACCTGCACCCACCACAATCCCTTTAAATGCATATCTCAATTGTTGGTCCATGGTAATGGTAATTGTAGCACACATCCCTTAGATATTTAGATGCATGGAGTATGCTGGAAATGTGCATCATCACGTTTTCCTACAACCTAAACCAATGCTCTGTTCCACACCTAGAAGCCCTTGGGAAAATTTTAGTTTAACCATAAATTGATTTTGCAGCTCTGATTAATTCATTAATTTTAGAAAATAGACATCTCCGTCCTGTAAATAAATTTTGATTTTCAAAGATACAGGTTACACGTGATGGCAAATGCAAGAGAAAGCTTCCAGCCCCAAATAAAACAAAATTGCTTTAAGGAAACATGCACCATAACAAGGAACCATAAGAGAGTGTATCAAGATCAGGAAGGCCTTGAACCATTAACCTCTAACAAAACTGATCATACAAGCATGGGAGTTAGCATACTTCTTCAATAACTAGAGATTCATACTTCTTCAATAATCAAATCAGTGAGGGCTCAAACCTTTTCTTGAGCACCCTTGAGGAGATGTCCTTCTTCCAAGAGACTCCAAGGAGCTCTCATCCAAGACCCTATATTAGACATTACATGAGTGATTGACAATGTAGCTCTGTGAGATCCATATGCTTTGTCAAGTAGAAAATCATTGATTCAAAGTTTCTTCCCCCACTTTGGCCTTGAGTGGTAGGAGTGGTGGGGCTCTTTGTGTGGAAATGCACCCCAAGATCTTACCCAGGATTATGAAGCAGGGGCACCTCTGTCCACAAGAAGGTGAAGCTCACCAAAGTGTTATAGCTCGGCTACTCCAGATATCACGATAAGTGTTTTTTTTCAGTTTGTGCAACAATTATTTTTTGAAGTTTTAGCCTTCATACATGATCCTACGTGTTGATATATATGTATCATCTATTGTCAATATTTTTGGCCCTGAAATTCTTCATGGTTTTGAGTCTAGGCTTGAATGTACTCACCTTAACTGTAGATTAGAACTTCTTAGGTGTGACACTATAGGCACTCCTTAATGCTATTTTCAAAGGTTCTACTTCCTAGTTTCATGTCTCATTGACCTATTTTGGTCATTCATGGACTAAAAGAAGTAGAAGTGTAGGATGAATTAGGATGGACCAACTCTTCCTGTAAGTTAGGAAGTGTTGGCTCCCTGGCTGTAGAATCATGTGCCTCTTCCAAAAGTGTGAAACTTGCACTAAGAGACAACTCATGTTCTTCTTCCTCCATGGCAAGTGTTTGGCATTCAACTTGCTCATCTTTCAACTCTTCAAATACCTGCAAATTAGTTTGAATCTCATGGTGTGGTGGCTTTCCATTGAGTGGTTCACCCTCTTGTATGATAAGTCTCTCATCCTCATGACTATCCTCATTGTCAGGGAATACCTCTATATAGTGCACCTTTCCCTTTCCCTTGTACCTATGGCCTATCTCCCATGGTTCTTTGCAATCATAGCACCTGTGGGTTTCATACCACTCTAGATGTTTAATGGTGCAAAATTCCTTGAATGATGTGGCTGCATGGAATGCTTCACTGTTTTCCATATACTCCCTGATGCATATGGTAACGTCATCCACATCTTCCTCTGCATTGTTCTGATTGTAATACCACGATAATAATCTTGTAAGGTTTTGATTGTTTTCCATAACCAATTTTCAGACCTAGGATTTGTTAGGAAGACTGTCAAAGATGTGAATACGCTGCCCAACCATCAAAGGATGAATGAAAAAATGGAGTTTTTACTTAGTGCCCAGCAAGCTTAAATATTGGTGTGGATCTAGAACAGATCCTCTTTCCAGTAACTGATTATGCCTTCTCACACTCACACATACATAGGAAACTCATAATGCTGAGTTTATCTTCCCATTGAGGCATCCTCTTCCAATCTGATTCACTGTGTAAATATTGTACACCCTTCTAAGATAGATGATGCACTGTAATATCCCTCTTAACTTACTACTGTAGGTTACCTGTCTGGCCCCAACTGACTGTAGAGGTTTTGTGAAGACCTTGGTTGTGTACTTAAACCAAGCACTTTGCACTAGTACTACTGTAGCTCCTAGTTAGGAAACTTTGACTTGGGGTAGTAACCTTTTGACCACTATTGGTATGAATCAAGTTCCTTTGGAATTGAAGTTTAAACCACACATTCCACCCTTAATTAAACCCTAAATATCTTTCTATGGAAAGTTAGCAATCGACAACTGCAAGAGGTGCTTGAAAGTGGTCACAACTAATACCAATCCTCTTCCAATAGAACTGTTGTAGCTTTATTGATTTCATAGCTTAAAAATCTCTCCCACACAACATTTTATCTCTTAAGATGCCCTTACAAATTAATGGAGCAACCTCTCTATGATTTAAGAGAAGTGACTAAGGAGTGAAGATGATGGTATTTACAACTAGCAAGTAGTAGAAAACGCCCTTCATTAACTATCTCCACAGTAGTTGAACACACCCATGACTCCTATACTAACTACGCTAACAGTTCATATACTGCAGGAAGCGTAGTGCCCTGATGAGACTTATTATTTAGGCCAAGCAACTGGAAGACGTACTGTAATATAATGTTAATATTATTATTTATTCATCTTCATGACTCCACTCACAATTCCATAGTTAAGTTCAGATTTGATTCATATCCTGCCCCTTTGGAGTTCTGATCATTATTTCAAGTGTAACTATATATAGTTTTGAAGTCATAATAGAAAGTGATAGCCAACACTAGTAAATCACAAACATACAGCGAAGATAAGGAATGCAAGAACACCATACAACTGATATATATATATATATATATATATATATATATATATATATTAAAGTTTTACGAGTCTGGAAGTGTTCCTTCAATTTTCTGGGGTATATCTCCTTCAATATAAGTCATGTGCTGATCCTGGAAGTATTCCTCCAATTTTCTAGGATATATCTTCTTCAATATATGTCATGTGTTGAGCCTGGAAGTATTCCTCCAATTTTCTAGGGTATATCTTCTTCAATATATGTCATTTTTTTAGCTTTTTCTATTTGTATCAGTTTCATTTTAGAATTTTGCTAGCCTTCTTGAATCCAAATGATATTCCTGATCTTCAAATTAGTTGGGATGATCCTGTGTTCAAATAATGTGACTTTGATTTTTGTTACATGTAAAAAGAATGGCCAGTGAGGCATAGGGTTGATAGGCCTAAAAGCTCAGGCGAAATTAGCATCAAAATAGATTGTAATAGCCATGTCTCAGAATGCTCCCTGGAAAACTCTTGTTTGGCATCATATTCAAATGTTGATGCATGTTGCAGGCATAAACGGGTGGTAAATTCCATATTGCTGTTGGTAAATGTCCTTGTCCCAAATGGATTTTGGAAAATGCCTTTGTCCTAATGGTTGCATGATGCTGATCTAATCATGTTAGCATTGTCTACTCATGATGTGCACTTCTCAATTTTGAGAGAGGTTAGAGCTCCTGATTTATAGAGAACAAAGTGTAATAGAACTATTGGTATTCTTCACTATTGTGTATTAGTTCAATCTCATGATTATTTGCTTAGAATCAAGATCAAGGTCCTTATTTTCATTTGATTTGGGTCATGATGCATTGACATGCACAAGCAACCACTATGTTTTGCTTTTAAGGATTTAATGAGCACATTTTTATCACTATCTGATTTTTTTATTGCAATTTTGTGCATTACATATTGTAACATCCACCATTCTCTTAGATCATGTTATCTTGAAGCGGCAATGGTTCATACATTGTCAAACTCTTAGAAATAATTATTGCATCTTTGTATTGAGAAGAGGTTCTGGTAGTCCTATCTTCGAACTCATGGGAAGTACTTTAAAATTTATATCACTCTTATTGATCTATAGATATGTTTTATATGTTGATGACCTTCACCAAACCAAATAAACGTCTGAACGTTATCCCAATAAACTGCTAAACTGTTATACTCATCTATATTCAAAATTTCAATACTTAACCCCATATTTAGGCTTTACTCTTGAGTGTTACCGGGAGACAAATACCAAAAACCATTGAGGGTAGGATTTATGCTTAGAAATGCTACACATGCACCATATTCAAGCATGGTCAGTGACAAAATCATCCCCACAAAAGTAGAGACTCTGTTTTAACAGTTTGTCCTTTATGAAAAATAGAAATTAACGCTCATCCTTTGTTCAATATGAAAATTTTAAATTTCTTGATAGGTTTGTATGACTAAAATGCATTCAAATCGCATTGCCATATCTTTTACTATAGTCTTTAGAAATAGTGAGAGGAATATGAAAACATTGCCTCTTTCCTTATATATGTAATTGTGCAGATTGTGGTTATGCCTGGACAACAAGATAAATGCTTCCTTTGTGGTCAGGTTGGTCATTTTGCAAATGCATGTGAAGGATAGCCAAAACGAAAGCAAGGAGATTTTGACGATAAAGGTGGTGAAATGAATGTTAATCCTAAAAAGCCTTATCAGGTAAGTTGGATATATGTATAATTTTTTATGTTAGGATTTTGGTTATGCATGCTTGGAGGTTTTTTCTTTTTGTTAATGTTGTATGGTTGCATTAATACTAATAACGGTACCATTTAGGTCATGATAATTAAAGCAAGTTTCAATATTATTATAGATCATGTGGATGTTTTACTACTATTTTTACATCTAACTTGTTTATGATATCTCAAATATTTGGCAGTTCGTCAACATCTAGGTTTTACGTGAATATTTAGAGTATGATATGAAGATTCCAAAACCTCCAATAAAGATTGATTTTGAACGGGTTGTGGATGATTTTGTCTTCATTTGTTTATTTTTTGGCAATTATTTCCTTCCACACATGCCTACATTAGAAATTCATGAGGTTCGTATGTAGAGATGTTACACCTCCTATATTCTATTTGAATTCCTTAAATAGTCGCTGAATAAATATTATCCAAATTTACATTCTATTCTGAAATTCATTTCAGTTGAAACGTTTGGAATATTTTTATGTCCAAGCTGATTGTTGTTTTAACTTCTAAGCATGACTATCTCTAGTGTGTAGACAATTTATTATATATTTGTTTTTACAACTCACATTCTCTGTTTTAGTTCTGTGACAATATTCTCTAGGAAGATAATTTGTTCATGGCTATTTTCTATTTTACATGGTTCAATTAATTTGCTCATGGCTACATACAAGAAAGAATTCGGTGCAATGGGTGGCTATTTGACAGATGTAGGTGAGGTATTATGACACTGATTGCATTTATTATATAATTTTTTTTTGGAAAATATTACGTTGACCGAAGGACTTCACTATATGTTTCTAGATATTGTGATATTTTCACTTTGGTCTTCTAAATCTTGCAATTTGAAGTTGTGTGGCCTTTGAAATTTTAATTATCACTTGAATCGCAAGATCTCATGTCCCCATATTGATGGAAATGATACCGAGTTCATCTTGACCAGCTTTATCCAATTGCTGGCATTAAAGCTGTATAATGTTTTCTCTTTCTGAATCAAATGCACATGGATTATTATAAAGGCTATAGGACGTCTCCTGTGTTTGAAATTACTGAACATCGAATGAAAGGTTGTTAATTGGTTTGGATACAGCTAGGATTTCCAGCTAAGCTGATATCACACTAAAATGTGGAACATTTTATCATGCAGGTAATATTGGACAAGGTGGAGCATTTTATTCAGGCTATTGGAACATAAGAGGATAGGATTTTTCAAAACGAGGTCATATTCATGAGGTACACATTTAGTTTATATGAAATTATCAAAATCTTTGTCAGTTGTACGTATTTGGGCCTTATTTTGAAAAAAACACAGCTATACATTTTTTAACTATTCAATAATCCCCACTGAGGATAGCATCCTTCCATTGGGCCAAGCTGTGAGCTTAAGAACGTTTTGAATAGGAACTCTATTCCATATGAAAAATGGAAAATGGGTCAATAGATATTTTTGTAGAGCCTTTTATTAGGAAATACATTAAGCGAAGGGAAATACTTTGTTAGAACTCTGGAAATATTAGGAAATATATGTATTTTACATGCTCACACATATTTTACATGTATTTTTATATATGCATATACAACCATATTGTATCCAATTTGTTCTCATATATGTACATATATCTATCTATATCCTGGTAACTTTAGCTTCTCACTGATAACTAGATGAATTATGATAGTTAACTTCTGTTAAGTATGAGATTACTAGCAATATATTAGGTGAGACTAACCTAAGCTTATTGTCGGTTTTTCTTAAACTTTACACTTGTTTCCTTTATATCCAAATGAGGGCATAAAATATGCTCTATAGGATAAAATGAATGTTACTGCATTTGTTTTATGGGAATGACCCATCTCCTGAAGGATACAACCTAGAAAAGTTCCTAGAAAATGACAAGAAATGGATGCCAACAAACCATTCCTCGGGAGTTCTTGGAATGGTCAGTATTTTTGAAATGGTACTAGTCTTTTCTCTGAACTTTCTTTTTGATCCCTTTGATCCCTTCATCATAATGAGTACCATTATCCACTCGGTGTAGTTCAGCCGAATTCCTCTTTTGTACTCACCATTTTTTATGTTCAGGAAGATATTGTAGATTCTCAGTGTATGTTGTTTCCACTGAAAATTCCTTTCATAATACCTTCAACCCCCACCCCCCAACATATTTAGTGAGTGGTCTATTCCTATTGCGCCTTACAAATCTTTAAAGACATTGGAATTAAGTTTCCTTATAGCACTCATGTTATTTCCCAGATGCATTTCTGCAGTTAATTCTCAATTCTCATGCTTTTAAATGCTTGAATCGACAATTCACAATTCATTCCAATGATATAAAATCTGTTTCAAGGAACACTCTCTTTGTTTTCACTCTTGTTTCCCCACTCTGTTAGAACTGATCTTATGCAGGTAACTATGTTGGTACATAAGTCATAACTTATATCGTGTGTAATCACATGTAGCTAGGACCAACAGTAGAATTGTCTGCCTACTAGAATAAGGTGCAAGATATTACATGTTTGTAACTAGGCTGTCATAATTTGGCTGCTAGCTATACTTGTGGAACATTGTTTTTTTCTTTGGTCATGTGCATGCACTAATGTGTATTGCTAATCACATGGCTTATCAGGTCCTGATATAACCATAATGCCCAAGCAACATGATTTTAGGTAACCAAATTGGTACTATTACATTGTCATCTTCTGATACATGCAACACTGGTGATGTTGATGAGTGTCCTTTCTAGTATTACAAAAGCCTCTTTCTCTGTTGCCTTGTTTGACCATTAGATACTCAAAGTTGTGTATTGATCCTTTTTACCATTATAGAGGACTCAGTAAGTTAGGTTCTCAAATTCTTAAAGGGTTCTAGCTTAATGGAAGAGCACCTGCCTTACAAGCAAGAGGTTGGTGGTTCGATTCCTCCATGCCCTAATGATATTATAATATCGGTTAAATACTAAAAAATACTAAATTAGTGACCAAAACATGAGAGGCGCGAAACTAGGCATTAAAAAAGATGCAACACATGGCGCTAGTGATGAGGCCAAACATGGCGTTGATATGGTAGAAAAATAAGACGTTACTTTGGATGCAAAACATGGCACTACATAGGAAGAAAAATATGGTGCAACAATAGAAGAAATATTTGGCGTCATTTTGGTAGCAAAACATGATGGAAAAAAGGAAGAAAAAATTGGTGCAAATTTGGAAGCAAAAATTGGCACATATTTGGAAGTAAAACATGGTGCAAAATGGGATGCTAAAGTGGTAGAAAAAATGGATGCTAATTTGGATGCTAACATTGTGCTATTAAGGATGCAAATATGGCGCTAACAAGGGTGTCATTCAAGAAGAAAAAGCAAACACTTTCTAGGAAGCAAAGAAGGACGTTATTTAGGAAGCAAACCTTGGCATTTTTTAGGAAGCAAAGTTGGGCACTATTCTGGAAGCAAACCTTGACGTTGTTTAGGAATCAAAGTTAGAAACTATTCTAGAAGTAAAAAAAGAGATGCTATTTTGGACGTCATAAAGGATGCTATTTAGGAAGCACAAAAAGACGTTTTTTGGGACGCTTTAAGTTTTGTCTATGACGCGTCCCATTTAGTGTCTAGTTTGACCACTCAATGTAAAAAAAAATTATGCTAAAAAGGGATGCTAAATGCGACACTAATTCCATGATTTGCTGTAGTGTATTGAGCCTTTCCCTTAGTACATTTATGCCCCAGTTCCCATAATTGAAAGCATGTGAAGCACAATTTTTTCCTTCGAAGCTCATCCATGTTTAGTCCTTATTTCTTATTATTTTAAGATGAATCTCTTTTCCAAGGCTTCTTATCAGGTGCATCTTTTTTCCAAGTTTTCTTGTCCAATTCAGAGTTAGGATTGGGAGGAAATATTGTTCGAGGAAGCACATTTTGGAGATCTCTAGTCAAGTTCATAGCATCTTTTAATGTAGTGAGATTGTGGGATTTGACCAAACCTTTTAAGTGTTCAAAAAAACCTTCAGGGAACAAAAATACTAACCTTCCCATAGACACATCATCCATGTTGACTGATAGTTTTTGAAATTCCATCATACAATTAATAGGGGTCCCAACTTGCTTCAATTGGGTTAGTTCTTTGAAAGACAATTCTGTATCTTTTTGCTAAAATCTCTCTAGTACCTTATCAATAAATTCTCCATATGTTTTAACCTGATCATGACCCAAAGTTTGTAGGACATGAAACCAACATTCATTGGCATCTCCTTCCAAGTGCAATATGGCCATTTTTAAGGCATCTTCTTCAACCATTGGATTCAGCTGAAAATACACATCTAATTTTTGCACCCAAGTGTTAGCAGAACTTTGAGAGGAACCATAAAAAGTAGGGAGTGGAAATTTACTAATGGAACAATTTGAGTCTTTTCTTTTTCATAGAGAATTATTATCTTCCTTCTTTTTGAGTTTTTTTGCAGCAAGAAAGTACTAATAAAATGGCACACTTTTTTTACAATCTTCATCCAATTTATCCCATTCCTTTGCCATTGTAGCAAGTTCAAGTTGAACGTTAGGCTCTTCTTTGGGTACAAGAAATTTAGGTGCAGTATGAATTGATGTGCTCTGAAATTCATGGGGTCTATTATGGGGTCCCGTTCTTGAGAAAATATGCTCACCCATTGTCTTCTTTTCTTCTGATTGTGAACTACTACTATATCCTATTACTCCTAATTTCCTTCCAAATTGGCTAACCAACAATTCGAATCCTTTCATAAGATGCTGGTTCATGTTCTTGGTGATGTCATCAAAGAGAGGTTCTATGATATTAATATATTCCACCTTATCATGATCAGTGTATCTTGTTCCCTCGTTAGTCATAGTTTTAGTAGAATGTACCTCTTCTTCTTCAACAAAAACACCTTCAACTTCAGGGTCTAAGGGTGGTGAATTATTGACTTGAATCATATTTAATACCATCAGGTTCCAAGAGCATGCTATGATACCACTTGTAATGTCCTTTTTTAATTTTTTTTATTAAATGACCAATTTTTCATATTTTCCCCAATTTCGAACCTTGACTAGTTTTGATGTATAGGTCTCCAAATTGGCCCAAATGCTCCCAAATATTCTCAAAGTGTGTATGAATGATAATAAGAATTGAATATTATGTTTATATATTATTTAAATCCCTCCAATAACTTCTGAAAACTATTTGTATATTCTGATCAAAGTAGGAGTCTTTACTAGAAAATTGGGGTTCCGATTCCCCCCTAGGGTAAATGCTGTAAATGGTTTCTCAAATTCTTTCAATCCCACTCAAATTTATAAAAAGAGGAAAGGTATGTGTAATGGAAATTTTTAAGGTCTCATATGCATCATGGTTCAGTTTATACAGGCTGTTATGACTCTCTCCAAAACAACTCCCAAATCATTATTTCGACCCTTGGGGGAAAGGCACCAAATCTTCTCCCAATGCAAGTAAAATGATTAAAATGGATTCCAATTCTTATGTAATGAACATGAAACTTGTAATTAAAATTAATTTCAATCCATTAATCATACATTCATCATAGATACATTCCTCCATTCGAAATAATCAGCATGACCATGTCATATATCAAAATAGAGTGGAAATGGTCATTGTTTGCTCATTAAAAATCAATTTTTCATACAAATATTGGGTATTTCGACTTGAAAATTTTTGAGAACAAATAAAATATCATACTAAACTTATTATGTTCATAAATATACCAATATAATCTCTCACACCAAGTAGAATATCTCACCCAAGGCACAATCCCTCCATGAGCATGAATATACATTGAAAACTGGAAATGGTTGAGATGAAGTGCTGCAATAGAAGAACCCACAAGTTTTCCTTTATATTACACCTAAAATTAAAATTCCATTAAATCTCCATGAAATACTTGATTTTCCACTACAAACACCAACTTGGATGGGAATATTTCATCCTTGAAATTGGCTAGGGCAAGAAAACTAGTCATCCACTAGCTCTCACAATTCACAAATGACAATTTCTCAAATGATCAAAAGATATTATATTGGTTGCTTACTATATTTTATAAAAATCCTTAGACTTCTAAGGTTCCCAATCCATCCACAAAATCAATCCAATTCTAATTTGTGTGTGTTCTCATGATTTTCCATGTGTCCTCCCTTTCCTAGCCTTCCACCTTCCCCAAATTTGAGTAGGAACTCATTGAGCTTCCCCAACTCACATGATAGCTCTCCTGGATGCACTATTTCGACCTTACATGTCAGATATGTCATATCGTATACTCCATATCTGATTTTTGTCATAGGTGTCATATCATCTTATTCATTATTGTCATAGAGCTAAAGAATCTAGTCCAAGTGTCTCACTAGCTCCAAAATGACTCTTCCTTTCCCATGTAAGTCAAATTTCTTCCCAAATTCGACCTATTATGCATATGGAAAAGTGTATTAGCATTATAACTCATCCAATAACCTTTAGGATTCCCATGGATTCGAAATTTCAAGAGGAGGATGCGATGTGGCACAATATTTCTAGCTTGTGTGGGCCCCATAGTCTCCATGTGTCTCCATGCTCCATTGCCACTTCAATTTTCTCTTGTATTTAGTTAATAAGATAAATTATTAAATATTTATCCCATTCTAATGTATGAACATCATTTATTATCTCCATTATTAAAATTCCAAATGTATCCATCCAACCTATGGAACTAATAGGGTTGGTGGAATTGTCCTGCTACAATTATTTGAACGGAGACATTATAGTCCTCCCCACCCAAGATTGGTTGTCCTCAAGCAATTTCAGATTTGTATGCTGAAAAATATTCTCCTCTTCCTATGTGGCATATTCACTTGGTATATGCTTCCATTTTACTAACTAGTCTTTGATAATTATGCTTCTCAATCACCTTTCCCTTGTCTTCAAAATATTTTCCGAAACAAGTGTGAACTGACCTTTATCATCCAAAGGAGGAAGTATTTCCTTAAAGAAAATATCAGCCACTTATGAAGAAATAAAATATGATGTAACAAAAAATAAATGATAAAATTGTTTCAATCTATCCACTACCACATATATTCAATCCTTACCCAAATATTTGGGCAAACCGGTGATGAAATCCATTGAGATATTGTCCCATTTTTGCTTCGGAATGGGAAATGATTGCAATAAACCAGCTGGTCATTTAAGTTCTGATTTGTTTTTATGACATACCTTACATCCATTCACATATTTCTGAACATCTTATTTCATCCCCTTCCAAAATAATCTTTTCCTTAATTTCCTATAAGTTTTGGAGATCCTCAGATGGCCAGCTAGTGGGAAATCATGTGCTTCTTGCAAAATTTTTGTACTAGAGATTGGTCTAATGAATCCCAAATATAAGATTTCTTGGATGGCCTTATAAATATCATATATGAATTTTTTGGGATGTCTATGAAGTGGTATTTGAATGGGTGAAGTACCCTCATCCAAAACAATGTTGTGCTCAATCCCCCTATCAGGTGGTCTACCATATGGGAGACCTCTAAAAACATTTTCATACTTCTGCAATATTTTCTCTATCTCCTGTGGGTATTTAACAACCTTTATGTTTGGATTTGGAGATGTGATATGAAATTCCGCAGTCCATTCTATGTCCCCATGCCTCAATATAGATCTCATACTATTGCAATTCACTACTTGATTTGGGTAAGTGTGTTTCCCTCTCACGAACCTTAGTACACCTTTCGAATCTTGATATTTCATCTCAGGAATTTGATAATTTATTGTATTATCCCCTATAGAATGCATCCATTTCAATCCCAAAACCACATTAGTATCAGCAATATCGACCACATAAAAACTATCAACAAAAGTATAGTTACCTACGATGACTTGCAGCTTTGGAACCCATGTTTTGCATTGCATTGTGTTGTGACTGAGAATTACAACTATGAAGCCATCGAATGGTTCAGTAGGTATATTCCTTTTCTCCACCATATATGCATAAATTAATTTATTTGTGGCTCCTCCATCTACCAACACAAAATTTCTTTGTCCTAATACCACACCCTTGCATCGAATAGTATGGTAGCGAGGCACTGCTGAAAGTACTGTCATTCTTGCTTTGTCGGATGAAAGATGATTTTATTCTTGTTTTTATTATTCAACTACTGTCTCATATGAATCCTCTTGATATGAAATGTGTCCTTCTTTCTCCATACCCCATTCATACCCATCATTATCAGAAAATACTTCTATGTATTGATCCTTTCCCTTAGTACATTTATGCCCCAGTGCCCATGGTTGAAAACATGTGAAGTACAATTTTTTCCTTCAAAGTTTGTCCATGTTTAGTCCTTCTTTCTCATTATTTTCAGATGAATCTTTTTTCCAAGGCTTCTTATCAAGTGAATCTTTTTCCAAGGTTTCTTTTCCAATTCAGAGTTAGGATTGGGAGGAAATATTGTTCTAGGAAGCAGATTTTGGAGATCTCTAGTCAAGTTCATTGCATCTTTTAATGTAGTGGGATTTTGGGATTTGAACAAAACTTTTAAGGGTTCAGGAAAAACTTCAGTGACTAAAATTACTAACCTTCCCATAGACACATCAACCACCTTGACTGATAATGTTTGAAATCCCATCATATAATCAACAGGGGTCCTAACTTGCTTCAATTGGGCTAGTTCTTTGAAAGACAATTTTGGATATTTTTACTCAAATCTCTCTAGTACGCTGCCAATAAATTCTCCATATGTTCTAACTTGATCATGACCCAAAGTTTTCAGGCCATGGAACCACCATTCATTGGCATTTCCTTCCAAGTGTAATATTGCCATTTTTAAGGCATCTTCTTCCACCATTAGATTCAGCTGAAAATACACATCTAATTTTTGCACCCAAATGTTAGCAGAAATTTGAGAGGAACCATCAAAAGTAGGGAGTGGAACAAGAAATTTGTGAATTGTCAAGGTTTGAAATTGGGGAAAAAAATTCACAAATAACAATTTCTCAAATGATCAAAAGATCTTATCTTGGTTTCTTCCTGTATTTTATAAAAATCATTAGGCTTCTCAGGTTCCCAATCCAATTCGAATTTGGGTGTGTGCTCATGATTTTCCATGTGTCCTCCCTTTCCTAGCCTTCCACCTTCCCCAAATTCGAGTAGGAGCCCATTGAGCTTCTCCAACTCACATAAGAGCTCTCTTTGATGCTCTATTTTGACCTGACATGTCATATATGTAAGATTTCGTCCTTCATATTTTATTTGTGTCATAGGTGTCATAGCATATTCATCATTATTGTCATAAAGCTAGTGAATCTAGTCCAAGTGTCTCACTAGCTCCAAAATGACTATTCCTTTCCCATGTAAGTTACATTTATTCCAAAATTTGACCTATAATGCACATGGACAAGTGTATTAACCTTATAACTCATCCAAGAACATTTAGGATTCCCATGTATTAAAAATTTCAATAGGAGGATGCCATGCGGCACAATATTTCTAGCTTGTGTGGACCCCATAGTCTCCATGTGTCTCCATGCTCCATTGCGAATTCAATTTTCTTTTGTAATTATTTAATAAGCTACATTATTAAATATTTATCCCATTCTAATGTATAAACATAAATTATTAGCTCCCTTTTTAAAATTCCAAATGTATCCATCCAACCTAGAGAACTAGTAGCGTTGGTGGAATTGTCCTGCTATGCAATTATTTGAATGGGGACATTACAGTCCTCCCCACCCAAGATTGGTTGTCGTCAAGAAATTTCAGATTTCGATGTTGCAAAATATTCTCTTCTTCCCATGTGGCATATTCACTTGGTGGATCCTTCCATTGTACTAATTAGTCTTTGATAATTATTCTTCTCAATCTCTTTTCCCTTGTCTTCAAAATCTTTTCCGGAACAAGGGTGAGTTGATCTTCATCATCGAAATGAGGAAGTATTTCCTTGAAGAAAATATCAGACACTTGTGTAGCACTAAAAGAAGATATAACAAGAAATAAATGAGATTTTTTTTCAATTTATCCACTACCACATATATGCAACCCTTACCCAAATATTTGGGGAAACTAATGATGAAATCCATTGAGATAATGTCCCATTTTTGCTCCAGAATAGGAAATGGTTGCAATAAACCAACTGGGCATGAAAGTTCTGATTTTTTTTGCTGACATACCTTACATCCATTCACATATTTATGGACATCTAAATTTATCCCCTTCTAAAAGAATATTTTCCTTAATTGCCTATAAGTTTTGGAGATCCCCGGATGGACAACTAGTGGGAAATCATGTGCTTCTTGCAAACTTTTTGTACTAGAGATTAGTCCAATGAGCCCCAAATATAATAGTTCTTGGATAGAACTCTCAATATCATCTATGAATTTATTGGGATGTCTATAAAGTGGTATTTGAATGGGTGAATTACCCTCATCCAAAACAATGTTGTGCTCAACCCCCTTATCAACTGCTTTACCATGTGGGAGTGTTATCGGGAATATATCACCTTCTACAGATAGAAGATGTTCCTTTGGTCTAAATGGATCAGATCTAGAACAAATGAGTAACAACTAGGTTGAATACTTTCCTTGGAAACTATAGATTCCTGGAATAAAACCTCGGAGGGAATACCTGCATATTTGCATAGTCACATTAAACATACAACAACGTCAAAGATACCAGAAAAATATCCATAGATCCATATTAGTGGCTAAGGAATCCAATAATATATATGTGAGATTATAAGAAACAGATATATGGGAATTAAATCAACTTTGCATAAATAGATTAATGAAAGATCTTACAACCGTTTTTCCTTAGTGTCGATGCACCCCTTCACAAGACTAGCACCTCATCTCCAATAGATCCAAATTGATCCTCTATGCTCTCTAATGGAATAGGATGGGATGTTAATTCAACAACATAACTTGACTTATATCTTCTCCCCTCAACCATGGAGTATGAGCCAGGTTTTACAGGATTCAAAGGGATAGGAATGGTTGAGAAATTGGTAGGTGAGGTGGCCATGATATCCTCAAAGGATAGATCTCTGGCTTAACTGACCTAGGTGAGTAGGGATAAGGCTAGACACGAGGATTTTATTCTAGAAGATTCATGAAACCTCATTTTTTTCACTTTTTACCAAGGGCACCGCTTATACTCCCTTATGACAAAGCGGTGCAAGGTGAGAACCACGCCCAAAACAAAGGTTAAAGGAGGTGGCACCGCTTGGTTTTCACATAACTTGGGCGGTGCTGCATAAGGTACCGCTTATCTTCTTAAGGGTAAGAGCGGTGCTGAAGTTTTGTATGTTAGGATCAACATCTAGAGCATTGTTTTTCACTTCAAGTTTGGGATTGAGGGAAAATAGAGGTGTTATGGATCTTATCACATGTTGGTGAAAGGGTTTGGGTGTAACAGAATTCCCCCCAAAGCATGAGGCTATATGGATACGATAGGTGAGAGCTTTGATAGAGCAAGTTATCACTTCGAGGTAAAAAGCAGCTTGATCGGAGAGTATCATCGAGTAGGAATCTGCAATACACCAATACCTTGATTTATGTATAAATTTAGCCTCATCATGGCTGTAGGCCAACATAAGGTAGATCCATGAGAGGAATAAAAAACCATGGCTACTAGAATAAAACGTAGATCCATGTGATAGAGGACTCAAAATTGGACATAGCTACCATATATACAACGTCGATCTATGTCATACAGACATAAATTTGAGCATAGCCATGACCATACAAATGTGGATCCATGTTGGTACTTCATACCATATATTCCATCGCAACCTGGGGAGAAAGCTATGAGTGCTTAACAAATACCCAGGGTCTTCGTCTCGTCTTACATAAAGTATGATTATAACATGTGATTACAATGTTTTGAAGTTGAACATGGTAGAAACCACTTGATTATCATCCAATGATGTGAATCGTTAACAAGTACAAGAGAGATCACCATTGATGTCAATGATTCCCAAGGTATCATAGTACAATCTACCGAGTGTGAATAGATGTTTTGATTTAGAACACCTAGCAGAATATTTCGATCAAAGATCAATAATGTGAAAATTTGTCGAGAGTGAGAGAATATGTCATTGAGGGATATAGATATCAAGGTACTATATTTGTTTCTAAGACTGTTTCTTGGATGATGAGTTGATGTTGATAGGAATAGTCTCGTCGAAGGAGGTCCATGATGAATCCCACATCGACGACATGAAAATTGGAACAAAGTTCTGGAATGTTGTAGATAATGTAACCATATGACTGAATCAAAGGTACTGGCACAAAGGTTGTTTTAATAGTAGAGGTAAACTTATTTCTTCCTTTGAACATTGGGCGGCATGACAAAAGAATTGGCAACATGACTAGAACAGATGGACACACAATACGACTGTGGACAATGCATTCTTTTGAAAGACTCAAAGGAGTGACATGACTCATGAAAGTGGATCGACTTGTAAGTCAGCTAAATACCGAATTGACTGAATGATATGTAGACAAGTGCCATGTTCAAAGGTGACAAACAACTACCATTTGATTTGCAAAATGATTCCCTTCCCTTAATTCCCCCATCATGATTGATGAGTGCCCCTTTTTGTTTTTACGAGTCCAAAGAGGGTAACAAACACTCGTTTTAGCTCATCCAAAGATAAGTCCATTCCCATATATTTCATGAACCTAAGAAAGGAGGGGTTCATTCCCAAAAAGGGTTTCTCAGTGTTTAGTTTAATAGGTCCAATGAAAGCAATCTTGGTATCGTTCATGTTTAGAGAGTCTAAACAAAGATGAAAGAAAACTATAGAGGGTTCTTTTTTGTATGATTTAGTTTCTAGGGCCCATAAAAGTATAAAATAATACCCAAGACAACTCTTCCAGTCATGATTTGGCTGGAGTGTTTCTTTTTCGTAAATAGTCTAGCCAAACCAAAAAAGAGATAACCTACCGTCAGAGAGATGACTCTTCAAATACTTTTACAAGTATGAAGAAGACAAGTACTCAACAATCTTTTCATATTTAGGGAGTTTGAAAAGAGCTTAAAGGAGACTCTATTAGCTTTCTTTTTCACGATGAGAAGTTTTATGAGCCTAAATAGAATCGAAAAAAGAATCATAGCTTTGATACTGAGTTCTAAGAGCATGACCAAAGTGTCGAAACAAATGCTTTGGGATTTTTTGTCGTTTTATGGAAGTACAAAAAAGTAAAAAATAAACTCTCCATAGACTTTACTGTTTCCACTTTTACTCCTTCAAGACTCAAAATGATCATTAATTTCTCAAAAAATGACTTTAATGGACTATATAAATGGGTTTTATAATAATAATTATTTTTAAAATATCAACATAACGTTAAAAAACCCCAAAATGGATATAAAAGTCATGTGAATAATAAAAATAAAACCAATTTACTATTTACCACTTGGTGAGAGCATTTTGGAGCAAATTTGAGCCAGATCTTCAGTCAGTGATTCTGAGAGATTCTACCGTCCGATTTGAGTGCCGTCAGAGCCAGGTATATGACAAAACTTAGCCTTTCCTTTTAAAGAATTCATTTTTTATTTTATGGGGTTTTTGATATGTTTTAGGCAACCCTAAATCTTAAATGCGAGCATCGCTCATGCCCCTTACAAGAAATGTGGTGCACAGTGAGAACCGTGATACTTCTACTGCACTCAGGCGGTGCCACCTCTTTGTGCAAATGGAGTTCAGGTGGTGCTGACCGTGAGTGGGGAAAAATGAATGGGAAATAAAAAATAGAAGTTTTTAATTGATTTTAATGATTGATTATGTTTCTAATTAGTCCATTGATTGTTTTTGTCAGGTTCTAAGCAATAAAAAATGGTTATATGGAAAGAATGACAACATAATGAGGATGATGCCTTTGCTGAGAGAAATGCAGGATGTATAGCTGCATTACGAACTGTGGCCTTCTAAAATTCTTCTGCACACCTAGCATGGTGTCCCATGAGTGATTGTTGGAGTATATCCTCCATATGTGGAACCCGGAGCAGCAATATTTTGAGGTAGGAGCCTATGTATTGACTATTGAGGTAGAGGATATCTACTTCTTGACAATATTATTGAGACAGGGTGTCCCTATTTCACTTACTGGTTCCCATGGAAGGGATGTCACCACCTAGGAGTTGATCAATCGTTACTGCATTCCTGGTACGAGAACTTCGAGGAAAAAAATTCCCATTAAGTCAGTGAGGGATGATCCTCTCTATACTCTTCTTTTCACCATGCAGAGGCTGGTTGGGAGCAAAGGGCCTCATCACATTTCTAGGGTACACATGCTATATGCTATAGAGGTCATGGCACCTACTGTCTTTAACTGGGCAGAAGCATTACTACCAGTCTCCAATAACCAGTTGACCAAGTGTCGACAAGGAGAGTTGAAACAATTCGTCTATGGTTCCATCTTAGCCTGTTTCTTATTTGAGCAAGTCCCTCATATGAAGCCCCAAGTGGTATTTACTAAGTTGAGGATGAGAGACCCTCATATGCTGAGGTGGGTCAGAATCATGGCCTGCACAGGAGCAGGTAGAGGCAAAGTGAAGTTTGGGGTGCCATTTTTCTGCTGGCTGAACGATCAGATCCTCATGATCGAGGATTATGCGTATGCGGGTACTGATTTCAGGGGTGACCCTTACCTACCACTTCCACCTGGCACGCAAAGGGGAGATATAGGTAAGAAACCAAACCCTAAGATGGAAATTTGTGTTTTTGTATTTTAATGTTTTTTTATTTTTTATGTTTTATGTATAGTAACAAGACCAAAATATCTTCATGCAAATGTTGGAGTGGCACGACCTGGGGGATATTCCCCATTGGATAGGCGAGCGAGAGCTCGATTTGTTTAATGAGGTGATGACCCGATGGGAGAGCTAGAGGAGAACCTGGAGGTGTTGACTCTAGATATACCTGATGCATCTATCGATGATCTCCTGTTGCGATATTAGAGGCACACAATAGGAGTGTCAGGCTGTTTAGTCTTTTGCTACGTAGAGTATTGTAGGATGTGATATGATACCATGAGCACCACTAGACATTTCAACATGATGTATTACTAAAAGCTGCTATAGCTTCAAGATTTTGTATGATTTTGTACTGCCTGAAAGTCATAGTGCTTTAGATGAGGTCTCGTGACCTATTTTTGTAAAACACTTTATATATATATATATACAAGGTGCCATACATGAATAATCTAGAAATAGTACCTATTCAGGTACAACCCATTGAGAGGTTTCCCAAAGGGGACTGTGTCATAATACACAAGCTCATATGCCCCTTTCTCTAAAAACTTGGAGATGATAAAAGGACCGTACCACATTGATTCAAATTTTCCTTTTCCTAGCTTATCATGTCTCTAATCATAAGTCAAGACTAGGTCACCTTTGTCAAACACACAAGGCTAGACAGATTTATCGTATTGTGCCTTGAAGCGTTTCTTATGTGCCTGATTAACTAAGGTAACATCTCATCTAGTTTCATCAAGATTGGTCAATTACAAAAACCTTTCTTCCTCGGTAGAAGTATTAGGGAGAAGTTAAAAGGAAAGTTTCAAAGACGGAATCTGACATTGAATAAGTAGGACAAATTCTAGTCCGTATACTCATTGAAAGGGTGTAAAACCAGTCATTTTTTATTATTAAAGATCTATAAGCCCAAAGAGTGGAGAAGAGATTCTGGTGCCAATTGGATTTGTGGTCTCCAACCATCCAATGCAGCATAGTTTTCAAGACTTTGTTAATGGCCTCAATCTAACCATTAGCTTGCGGATAATAGGGAGTTTAGTTTTCATGGCAAAAACCCGGCTTAGCACTTAACTCTGCCATCATCTGATTCCAGAAATGTGATCAGTGATCAGTGAAAATAGACCAAGGAACTCCAAACCTAGCTATTACATGGTTAAAAAGGAATAGGGCGGTATTATTACCATCCTCTGCATATGCAAGCATAGCCTCATCCCACTTAGTGAAATAATACACAGCTACAATGATGTGACCATGCCCCTTGGCTGAGCTAGGATTACAATGATGAAATCTATCCCCCCATTTGGAAAAAGGGCCAATGAAAATGATGGGGTGTAATGGAGTAGGGTGCGTACACTTTTTTCAGATAAAAGTGTTCACAAGGTGGGCCTTTCTTAACAGCCTCATGACAATCTTTAAAGATAGAAGGCCAGAGATAGCCAACGTGAGGGATTTTCTGGGCTGTATCCATCCCAGAAAGATGACCACCACATGCTCCAGAGTGGTAGTCATTAAGAACCTTTTCAGCCTCATCATGGGTGAGGCATTGTCGAAGAATGGTATCTATACCATGCCTATACAATGTATCATTGAGGATAAGATAGTACTTCACGTGGTGATGAATGCGGCGATGATCATCATGAGATATATTGAGCTGAAAACATTGTGTCTGGAGATAAATGATTAAATATCCATACCACAGATCAGTTGTGCTTATCAGGAATAGAAATTTGTCTAGGAATGAATCACTGGGCTCAGAATCCATTAAATCCCAGGGAAGATCACACATCAGCTCTGTAAAGACCAATGATTTCTTTGAAGTAGCTTTAGCAAACTCAAGGAGAAACTCTTATAGGATGAAAATTCATCGGGAGTATTTACCCCCCAGCACCTGGCGAGTTAGGATGTAGTCCATAGGGTTTTGGTCTGCGAGTACTATAGTGGTGCAAAGAAAGATGTAGTGATGAAAGTTTTGCACAAAAATGACCATAGCCAAAGCCAGCTTCTCCACACATGAGTATCAAGAAGATTCTTACCGGTGTAGTAAATCACGTGTTCTAGGCCTTTTTGGTCCTCTTGGGATAAAAACATTCCGATGGTAGTAGTAGAGGAAACAACATATAAGAGAAAATCCTTCGAATAATCTAGGGGGTGTATCACGGGTGAATGGATCAGAGCATGCTTAATATTATCGAAGGCTCACTGGGCCTAGTCATCCCAAAATAATGGAGTATCCTTCTTAAGGAGATGCATGTAACTATGCATTTTTTCAGCAAAGTTACAAACAAAACAACGAAGAAATTTTTCCTTCCCTTGAAAACTTTGGAGTTCAAGCAGGTTGGTTAGGGTAGGAAGGGCGAGTATTGCAGCGATCTTTAATGGATCTATCTGAATACCATCCTTAGAAACCACAAATCCTAAGAGACGTCTCATCTCAATGCAGAAAACACATTTTTGTGGGTTCAGTCATATTTTGTAATGGCAACATCTCAGGAAAATGTCTCTAAGATGCTGAGGGTGATCTTCCCATTGTTGTGAATGCATAGGAAGATCATCGAGGTATGACTCCATGATGTTCTTAATGTCGTTAAATGCATAGGACATAGCAAAATGGAATGTGGGTCCCACATTCTTAAGACCAAAGGGTAACTTCCTGTAGGAAAAGGTTCCCCACAGGCATATAAATTCCATTTTATGCTGATCAATGGGACATATCTCAATATGATTGTAGCCGAAAATACAATCCATGAATGAGAAGATGACACTCCCAGCATAGTTATCAATAATCTAATCGATGTGTGGAGTTGGAAAGTTGTCCTTAGGACAAGCTTTATTCAGGTCTTGAAAATCGATGCAGATTCAAATAGTTCCTTGATTTTTGTTCATAGGAACGATCACGAGGACTTCACTTAGTGAACATCTCACATAGCACGTGCAATCGTGGGATATTAAAGAATATGCTTAATTTCCAGAGATATTAACCCAAACTCTTATTGTTGAAACCCCCTCCCAATACTTAAAACCTCCTCGCCACCCCTTTTAATACCTCAATCCTTATAAACCACCCTACCCACCCCCACCTTAAACCCCTCATCCCCCCAGTACTTGCAATATATTGGTTCAATTTTTAATAATTTTAAAACCCATAATATGAACTAATGTGATAGGATATTGGTCAACAAGTGAAGCCCCCATGGGAATGATATTCGATACCCATTTCGTCAGTGGTACAGGATAAATGAATCCCACTTTTAGAAGTTTCTTGATTTCATCTTTGATACCACAGCCTTCCGTGGGTGGACTTGTCTCAATTTCTGCCTAACTGGTCTGTCTCTGGGATAGGTTTTTATCTCATGGACCACAATAGATGGGTCTATCCCAGACATTTCTTCATAAGACCAAGCAAAAATATCTTGGAATTATTAAAAAGTGTTCTATACACTTCAGTTTTGTCTATTGAATAGTTTTGCCCTATGTGAACACGTTCAATAGTTCTAGGCTTGACCGATATGTTAATTGGAACCATTTTGGTAATGTTGCATAAATTGCCTTCAGACTCAAAATCTTGCAACAAGACGGTTGTTTGCAGAACAATGACAATATCAGTACCCAAGAGAGATACAAAATCATTATATGCCGAACTAGTATTGGGGAGGAACAAGGATCTGTGATGGTGATCCGCCCATATTGATTCATTCATATTCATAATCTCTATAATGGACTCATCTAAAATAAAATTCTAGGAGAGATAATCCAAAATAGGAAGCGAAGGTTCTAACCAGTAGGGCAGGTGGTAAGGATCTGAATTCACAAGATGAATATCATCTATATGGACATCGGAAATATATTGGAGAGCATCATAAAGTGCTTCATGCAGGTTGAGGGAGGATGTCTCAACAACTTTCTTAACCTTGGGATCATAGCCAACTGAAGAGATCATATTAACAGTCACCATTTTTGTGCTAGAAGGGGCTGATGGAAACATGCCCATAAGGGTGGAATCCTTCAACATCCCTACCCCAATTGATTGGTAAGGAGGAGGGGACTGACCTAGCAAAGGGACATTATTTGCCGTAGGGGTAGTAAAATCTAGTGCACATAAATCAAGTTGATCAATCGTCACAATTCTTCGCAAATGTGAAAACTGGAGAGTTCTAAACACCGTCGAAGTGACAACTGTCATGGCATAAAGCCAATTTCTTCCTAAGAGAAGATTGTAGTCTAATGAGACATCTACTACTTCCACCTCAATGGAAATAGTTTTTCCCCTAGCTCAATTGAAAGGGTTGGCATGAGACCATGGGACTGGAAAACTCTTCCATCGAAGGATTTAAGGGTCGTTGGTGATTTTACAAGCTCAGGAGGGACAATGGATTTCCAACAGGACAGAGACAAAACTGAGGTTGAAGTACCTTCATATAGAATAGTCCTAAAGACATTTTTCCTAACTACTCTTGTTACGATTTGAAAATCTAGTTGGTGGGGTAATCTAGGTTTTTGGTTCTTCGTATTGAAATGAATCAGATTCATGTCACCCAGGTCAATGGATCCTAAAAAAATTAACAAGTTTTTGCATTATGTGGGACAACTTTGAAGTACTTGTAATGTAGACATTTCACATGGTGCTTGAGCTAGGTCTTCTATGACATTATAGAATTGGGAATATCAGGAATTAGGTTTAAAAATATCCTTCCTAAGAGTACTCTTGGGCAGACACAAAATCATGTCAAGATTAGTCTTCTTGATGGTTAGGGGACCATTAGAAGAGGATGCAGGAGAACTAGTAGAAGGAGCTTTATCAAGAGAAGGTTTTTCAATTTTCTTCTCCTCAGGCTTGTCATATGACCAAATTCAAGTTTCTATATTAATAGTCTCTGACGACATCATTCAAATTTCCTCTGTAGGACTAGAATTTCCCTGGTTGGACATGTGTTATACTAGTTGTTGCTGAGAAGGAAAAGGATTCGTAAGTATTGCTGGTGTGGAGTTACTCTTTAAAAACTTGTTAATTTCATCACGAAAGGGACACTCCTTCATGAAATGATTTCCACCACACAATAGGCAAGGATATTTAGCATTCCTTTTTCCCTTATTTTCATTATCTGGGGCCGTAGGTTTGGGATTTTCCTATTGGTTTCTAGGTTTCTTTTTTTCACCTTTTCCCATTTTCTTACTACCAGATGATTATGTACTTTGAATGGAATTCACCTTGGCAAAAACTGTGGGATTAGAAGGATCAGTAGTGGAAGGACTAGGTTGTTTGGAAGCTTTTACTGCTGACAGGGGCTGGATTGAACCGATAACCCCATCAACAAAAGTTTCTACAGGTGCCTTAGGCATGTCCGTGCTGGGACAAGGAGCTTAAGGAATAAGGTCATACAAAGTTCTAGATTGAGAATACACCAAATCTAGATACTAAGCATGAATAATGGCCTGCTCTTTAGTGACAACACCCCCCATAGCCACATATTGGGAAATGGGTGGCAACAGAGACTTCAAAAACCAATCAGCTAAGAGTTGGTCTTGGATAGAAGCTTTAATGATCCTTATTTGCCTTCTCCACTCATGAATATGATCTGAAATATGTGTAGAGGTATTTTAATGTAGAGAGGTCAAAACATGTGTACCCGTTTCGTAGCGAATGGGTAGATGAAAGTGTGTGAGGAAGATAGTTGCCAAAGCACTAAAATTCACAAACGAATGTCATGAAAGTTCAATACACCACTTCGCGGCTGTACCAACCAAAGTGTGCTGGAAGAGTCTCAATCAAATAGAGTCATCCATCAAGGAGTTTGACAAACACCATAGATGGAAATTCATAATGTGATTCTTGGGATCGTCTCCCTGCTTACTATCGAATTTTAGAATGTTCGATGGTAACTTAATTGGAATAGGAGGACATGAAGGATGGTGTTGGACGGGGTCATTAATCAACTTGGACAAATCAGGAAAGTCCAGAGTTGCTAGGAAAGGTAAATGACAATTCGGTTCGACATATTGGTAATATTGATAAGGCATGTAACCACCAGTAGGACCATAAGTGGAATGATACATACGTTGTTGAAAATGCTGATGAGATGATGAACCTCCGAAAGATGGACCTCCAGGGTTAGGTCTTCCAGAGTTGTCAAGACCAGTAGGAGGAGGACCACCAGGACCTCCACAACCACCAGGTCCACCATGGAGAGGACCATCAAGAGCTCCGAGACCACTAGGACCACTAGGATCACCAGGAGGAGGACCACCAGGACCTCTAGGACCACCAAGACCTCTAGGATCACCAGGGGGAGGACCACTAGGACCTCTGGGACTAGCAGGAGGAGGGCCCCCTGTTATGGAGAGAAATTCCTATGGCTTGGGGTACCACAATAGACAGCTTGACTCTAAAAATCAATCCTTTCCAATATGAAAGAGAAATCAAATATTTAACACTAAAGGATCAAAACTCATACCTTATTCCAGACGGTTGAAGTAGATCCCCGTTGAGCTTTCCAACTTTAGCTTGAATTAATGAATCACTTCCTCAACAATAAGTAAACAAGACAAGCATACTATATATATTGGTGTTAGATCTACTCTAGCATATATAATCAACAACGTATAAGCATTTAAAATCATCCATGGATAAAATATTCATTCAAACATACATTATTGGACAGGAAAATATATTTCTATTAATATAAAATTAGAGATTACAATGAATACAACCTCTGTTAGCATGTCTACAAATCGGAGAAACTGAATCCCTTACTTGGGCCTCCACCACCTCAATCCTCCATCTCTCAATAGCAAGCTCATAAGCAAAGGGCAAGCTTGGGAATAACACTAAAGTGCTCCAAGGGACAAAGGGATGTAGACTCAAGCACAAGTTCTGACAACAATGGACTATAGTTTCTTTGCTCTCAATTCTCTTATGCCTTCAATGTATCCAAAGGGTTCCTTATATAGATTTTCAATGGGGTAATGAAAGGTTGAATCCGAGAGATCTCAAGGCATATGGAAGGCTGGGAGACAAGTGAGTCAGATCCATGTCAAAGAAAACTCCAAAAGGATTTGGATTTTGTACACATCCTGATGTACACGATTTTAGAGGTCAAACTCATGTATATACGTGATAAAGGGTTTAAAAGTCGCATATAGCAATTTTCACATGTTTTTAGGGATGGTATTGGAAACATCAAAGGACAAAAAATGGTCCAAGGGGTCTAAGGAGTCTACAGAGGGACAGGGGAAGGCCATACAAGTGTGATTCACCTGGTGTGGTAAAATCCGCTATAACAGATGCCCCCTAATGTGTGAGGTTAGAGGGGTCATACGATGGCTGAAATACATTATAAGTCCATCCCAGAAGTGGAGTGATGAAGAATCCCAAATGGAAGACCAGCCACCCAATCAGCATAGTACAATGATACAACTTTGCATATAACTGCAAATACATATAGCAGTCTCAGATACATAAGAGTATAATGGCCATGAATAGGCATGATACAAAATGTGACATGAGTGGTCATCACCATGTACAATATACATAGATCAGAATCTCCATGATGAAGATGTACAAAGGATCAAGATCTCCATAATGGCTAAAGATATACAATGGATCAAGATCTCCATAATGGCTGGACATGTTTGACATATACCGGAATCAAGTCACGAGAGATGAAATCTCATAAACACTAGAACGATCAAGGAGGTAGTAAATAAGAGATGCCACCAATCTGGAAGGTCTTCTACATAAACCGCTTTGAGTACAAGTCCTGCTATGTGAATAGAGGTGTCGAGGTCGAACATAGTAGTCCATGATCTGATTACCAATCATTGATGTATACTGTTAATAGATGCGAGATCACCCACCAATAATGATAATGGGAATCAAGGTACTAGAGTGCAAACTAACAAGTGTGAATAAATGTGTTGAGGTCAAACACTTGAGAGAATCCATTGATCAGGGGACATTGATGTATTCCCAGAGAACTGTCGATGGCGAGAGAACCTACCACTGATGACTGCAAGTCTCAAGGCACTAAAAAATGAGTCTAGATTCCAATCCCAGAATAAATGGTCTGAATTCGATGGGATGAAATCTGCTGGAAGGAGGGCATTAAGGCATCCCTCATCATCCAACATGAGGTACTCAACAAATATGTATGATGTGGAAGGACTCGATCATAAGGTGCACGAACCAATAACTGTACCGGGAATGTTTGACATGCAAAGTAAAGATAGCTGAGGAATGGCCGACTCAGGTTTCAACTTCCTTCTAATAAGAGCATAACGACGAATGGTGACTGAATGTAGGTAGCATAGACTCGATATACAAAACTGGGACATCTCTGCGACACAGGAGGCATCGACAGAGGCTCCATAGTGACTGGAAGCTTAACCAGTTGGTGGAGATAAACTCAGATAAATGAGTACAACTCCTAAAGTCAAACTATAAACCCAACCAATAGATGTGATATGCAGTGCTCTGTTCGAAGGCGGCACGACCCGACAGCTGCCAAAGATAACATCTTTCCTTGTCCGGATTTTTCGTTTTTAAATTTTTTTTTGGACTTTTTCAAATATTTAAAAATATTGATAAAGAATAAAACTGCTTTATAGTTACAGACTAGGAGGAGATGAGTGTCATATGGGAAAACAAACTAGTTCCAAGCAGTGGAACATACCTATGCTCAATGCAAGGATACATGTGTAGGATAGTGACACTCGGGGGAAATTCCCCTCCCAGTAGAATAGGGAATCAAGCTGCAAAGGATAAAATATGGCTTTGCATGGCTAGACATGAGACAAGCTTGGGCTATATGGCTGAAACTCAAAGTTAGGGAAGCCGGTGTAAGGCTCAAGAAGGCACGCAAAGCTCATGATAATGCAATTACAACTTGACATAAGAGAGTCCCAGGGAAATGGCCAACATAAATTTCAAGAGGAGTATGAAGCTCTTGCTCAAGGACATGGCAGGACTAAAAGGGACTCCCGGACCTAAGAGAGGACTCACAGCATGGGTGCCAAATGCAAAAGGGAGCTAACTAGGACACCCATGTATAGGAAATCTCTACCATTCACATAATACCACTTCTAACAACAACATGAAGGTTCTGTGATACCATGGAATGGGTTTGTACCTAAGGTTAAAATGAAACAGTCATAAGGTCATGCAAAATGCAAGCAGATGTGAAATCCTAACCTATATGATAGTTTAGACATGATACTTGTGATAGGAATGAACAGGTCAAAACATTGGAGAGAGTTTACAAAAACTAGATCCTACATGACAACCATATTAGTCCAAAACAACCCAAAATAGTCAATAAAGAATCCAAACTATAGGATATAGGGAGGAATGATCATGACAATTGAATTCAAAGGAAACAGTGTGGTGGATGATGGGCCATAAAAAGGGATGTAAAGTGTAGACCCAATGTTCATGTATCCACTACCACCCCCATGAGGGTGACCACTGCTGTAAAGACCAAGCGAAGGGGATAGAAATCCTCCACAAATGGAGTAGAGGATGGCATATGACCATTCCCAAATCTATGAGCACAGTAAAGGGTTGTGACGCACCCAATTCTGACACCAGGGTCTGTACTAGGACCAAGGACAGGTGATAGGATACCAGGCATGCCGAAAATAAAAGGACTCGAACTCAAGAGTGCATAAATATACTCAAGTAACCATGATCCCAAAGGCCAACTAGAACACAAAGAGCACACTCCTAAGAAAATATACATCCAAAATACAAGCAACCCAAGGGGAGGATATGTGAGCTCCTGAATGTAGCAGGTATGTCTTGCCTAGGAGAGGCTTGAAACTCCCATACACTACAAGCAGAGGTACATAACTGTCACATACCCCAATTTTGTAAAATAATGTTAATTGTTTTAATTTGATTCCTAAGACATTATGTTAAATTTAATGCTAAGTAGGAACTAATGACTCAGCAGAGTCAAAAGATGTGGAATGTAATTCTGAATATTTTATTTTTAATAAATAAAAAGTGGAGACAACACCTTGGGAGAGTTGTTAATAAGAGTGTTACTGGTCAAACTGGTGGAAGGAACTAGGTGGAGAGCAAAAGACAAGTGGCAACATCCTCAAACACTTCCTATGTTGCAGGTGGAAACTTCCCTACATTTGGGGTCATGATCCCCCAAGAAAGTGGGATCAGAGCAGGTGGCTCAATAAATGACAACTAACCCAAAAAGACCTAGGCAATATTTTAAAAGTACCCAATGTAGAGAGCTGAGGCTGCTCAGATATTTTCCAGGAGAAGAATCATTCAGGAGGAATGCACTTCAAGGAATTCATTGAGGAAAAGGGAAAACTGTAAGGAAGGTGTTCTAAGAGAAAAACTGCAGTAACTTGGTCTGATACAGCTTGCTAGCTGAGAGAAATTTACTGATAAGTTCAGGACTGGTATCGAGTCTCAGGACTAGTACTTTATCATTTGCTACACCTAGTTCTAGCCAGGGATACTAGAGAAAGCTCGAGGGTCCTGAGGAGTCACTGTTTGAGCGCTCTCCAGGAGTTGGTAGGGAGGAATGGCCTCCCATTGCTGTTGTCGAACAAGCTCTAAGAACAGGTTCTGTTATTATTTAATTTCTGTGTTATTATCTGTGTATGATTGAATGATGCATTTGTAGTTTATGATGTAGAAATTTAGAGGATAGGATAACTCAGTTTGTTTAGTAATGAAATTATGCTTAATGAGAAACAAACCCTACCTGTGTTTTTTCTCATCTGGAGTGATCCAGATCGTACTCCAGCACAAGTGGTGAAATTATATAAATGAAGATAGTATGATGCAAATGTAGATTAAGATGTTAGCATGAATAATAGAATGTTTTCTTTTATCTATTATCAGAAGAAATATCATTTTACTGATAGTAGTATGTGTTAGTAGATAAAACTGTTCTTTATACAGTATTTACTTTCAGTAATCTTATTATTTATTTTTAAACCAAAGAGAAGAATATAATAGTTACACTAGAGTAGGATTAAACTAAATAAACATGCTTTTTAACTTTACAGTTTATTTATTCCAGTTTAGGATAATTTAACTACTATATGTATAACAACAAAACTGAAAGTAAGGATAGTTAAACATTGATTTAATTTTACAGTCAAACCAAGCTGGTTTTTAGATTTTATTTATGATTGGTAATGGAATCAATTCATTTTGTTTTTTATTATTATCCAGCTAAAGCTTAAACACAATCTACAGCTACTAACCTATCCTTCACAAAATGTTAAATAAATGGAGAACATAGTTTGGATGTTATTCTTTTATTTTATAAATACTAGTATTATAATATAAACAGGATAATATAGAATACAAAAAGTACTTCTATAAATTATTTAGTGCAGAAAGTACTAGA
>LPNX010398007.1:127850-163188 GCA_001517045.1 Pseudotsuga menziesii
TACAAAAACAATGTACAGATAACCTAACAAGTAATATTTAATTATTATTTCAGGGTAAAAATTCAAATGCATTAAAACGCAGGAATTTAACTAACACAATATAACTATGCTCGTTTCATCGAGCTTAACCAACCATTATACAACATCAATAATAACCCAACAAATACAGTACTACATTGTAGATAACAGATATGTTAAAGAAACTATAAATACTTTTAATATCTCCGAGTTAGGGTAAAACCCTACTAATCCAAATTATACAACAGAGAAATAATCAAACTAACAGCTCTTCCAATGCCCTCGGCTTCCAATAAAACTAACAGCTTATGGATTTAACAACCCTTCTTCTCATTCATATATATTTACACAATAACTGAACAAAACCAAAATTTATAGTCACAGCCTAAGTCGGAGGCCCTGCATCAAGAAAGGGGTTTAACATCAACAAACCACACAGTGAACAGGTCAACCCAAATAAACCAAAACCACAAGGGTTTTGCAGGCCACGATGGCCAACCATTAAAGGAACCATAAGGGACCAAAAAAAGGAGGAATTTCCATGGATAACCCAGGGCTTACCTGTGAACCAACAAGCAGTTGCCACAGCTTCGCACCAACCACGCAGAGGGAGACAGGCCAACACCTGTGAACAAGAAGAACGATAGTGTTAAAACTTGTATACAAAATAAACATTTGTGTATTAAAATAAAATTGTGAAGCTAATGGAAGGGTTGATAACGTTTCTTACCTAGAATTTTATTGAAGTATGACCACCCACAAGCAGAAGAGAAACCACTAGCGCGAGGAGAATGAAACCCTTCATTTGTTGCAAGAAAGAAGGAGTTTACTAACACAGCAAGCAACCAACGGTGACTGAGAATAGGAACAGAAAGTACAACAACTAAATAGGCTCGGGTCGTCACCTCTTCTCCTGCCAAAGACACTACTCTGCGGTGAAACCCTATGCCCAAGCAACAAACATTTGGTAACAGCACTTCTCTACTGTGCATTTGGGATGAGCTCACAAGGAATAGAACAAGCAGGAAGACTACCAACAGTAAGTGCAAGTGACAGTGCAGATGAGAACATTGTAGCAGAGTGGCAGGAGGCCCGAAGGCGACGGAGCTAATGACAAGCTAGGGTTCAGTGCGGTGCTTTTTAAGTATGCAACACATGCCAAAACGATGCCACGTTAGTCAACAAATAATTTGCATGCTGTGGGTATAAGTCTATAGTCCCAGTGAACATTCCATCATGAATATTTTTCCAATCATTTGATAATTGGAGGTTCAACCATAAACCTTGTTCCAATGTCAACCTATTACATACGTTGCATGGGAAACATAAGATTTTTGTTATTATAAACCCTTTGCCATAACAATCATCAAGGTCATGGGGGATATTATGACCCTTCACTTTATAGTTATGTTATTCATAAAAATTAGGTCAAGTTTAACCTTATGTACATCATGGCGTGGTCCTTTTTCATGACCTTTTTCTCTATGCTATGCAAACATTCTTTGTTAAACAATTATAATCATGGTAGTAATAGAGTCTTGTAATTTTGTTATAAAGAGGAATTAATAACATTTATTTTGGTGAGAATATTGCTTCAACAAATGTTCATTTAACCATTTAAATGGTAACATAATAAGGGTGGAAACATTGCATAACTTAGCACGTTATAGAGGCATTAAGCACAAGATTATAGAACTATAATTTAAAGATAAACCATAAACATTTCATGGGTGAGGTATAGCTTATGACCCCTTTGTTTATAACAAACATGGCATTCATTCTTGAACCAACTATAACTTTAACCTAAAAAGTATACTATTTTTTGTTATAAAGGAGGTTTATAGAATCAATCTATGATAAATATCCTTTTGTTAAAGTTAATCTCAATTGCTTTGACTATATAATTATTAAACTAGTAAAGTTTGTAATTGAGCATAGTAAGTCTTAAAATGTTAAAGAGTTGGGCATTGAACTTTTAACAATGTATTAGCCTTAAATAGATAATAGTTTCCCAAGCAATGTATGTGCAGAGAAATTCAAATCATCAATACTAATGTAATCCTTTTCAAAAGCATCTTGCAATAAAGTTGTAAACCCCTTAAAACTTCAAAGCTTTGGATGTGGGAATTGAGCTACATAAACTTCGTATCAAGGTACATTATGTTCTTATCACAAGCAGTAACCAATACCATCATGACGTAAATGATACTCGTGCATAATTTAAATTAGACCCTTGACATAATAACTCTATCATTCTTAAAACTGCTTGCACAGAAGCATTTAAGGCATTTTTTACACTTGACGAATAGGGTAGACATCAAAGAGTTCAGCACGCTTTAAGAACTATAAATTACATCTTCTAGAAAGGAAGCAGCTGTCGCCATTACTAATAGAATTAAAACTCATTTCCATAGCGTCTTAAAAAGAAGGACAGTTTAATGATTTTACCTCAATAAGCTTTGGAAATTGAATAGCATTTATATTCTTTTACTAAGTTATTATTGTGCGACGAACTTATATCTGAATGCTTTAGAATTATTGACAAGCAGCACCCGAACTTCTTACCTGTAAGTCTGTAAGAGCAGGAAAACTTTATGCGTTAGCTCGAAAGCTAACTAAGCCCAGAATATCCTGACAGTTCCACCTTGTGGTCGCAAAGAAAAATAAGTTATTAAACTAAAAAAGAATTATTCTATAAGGTAAAAATAATCAAATAGATAATTCAGATAACGAATCCATTAACATATAACTAATTAAACATTTAGTTGACAACATTTATGAAAATTATCTGTATTTTAAACATTTTAAATTTTTCAAAAAATTTGGGGTTTTGACAGTAACCAATTATAGTGGCCCTCAACTTCAACGCATAAAACGACTGTGCTGTCTGACCTCTACCTGGCCAGGACACTCATAGAATAACCTCTTCAAGTACCCCCTGTGATACCTAGGTAAGGAAACTAAGGTCACCTCAATATAATCAATGCTTAGGTGGACAGTCGCAGGCGAGATTGACTGTATGGGCAAGGTAGCAAAGCCCAAAAATCTCAAAAGAGCCCCCAGATATGAATACAATCCTGGAAATATATCCAGTGCTAGTTAGTTATGACTAGGGGTCATCCCAATCAATGACCTCTCACACTGCCTCATGCTTAACTCCCTTTTGAGAGGAGGATCCTGAGAAACACCAATTATACCAAGGAATTTCACACTCTCACCTGGACAGACACATACATGTTGTTGTTTAGTGGTCTTGGAGAATTTACTCACAATGAACTATTTCAAGACCCTAAAACTTAATCTTGTTGGTGCACCCTATAAAAGAAAAGAGTGTAATTTATTTTATTATGCGTTGATTTTAATTGGCTGTAATTACTCAAAGGGAAATGGCCATGAAACTAATGACATTATGACTCAATAGTGAAATAAATATGCACACCATAACAAACAATGCTAAGTGCAATTTTTTTCAAATGAAAAATAAGGTATGCCACTACATGAGATGCATAAAAAATCATTTCTTCGATGTCAATGCAATCCTTCCTATATGAAATCCTAAATACAACTCTCATCCAAGAAATCCAATTCAAATACCTCCTCAAATCCATATCTAAGATGCAACTAAGAGTGCAACTACTTGGTATTTTTCCATATAAAAGAATGAAAAATGCAATAAAAGTTATCCAAAACTCTCAGTCTCTGCAGCAAGTATGAAACACAAGCCTAGAAAGACACCGAGACAAAAAAGAGTAATGCACTAATGGCAAAACAAAAAGGATAAATCACTAAAACTAGTTTCAAAGAAAAATCAATGAAAAAGCGGTCTCTGGTCACAAAAGAAGCATCCAACAGACAATATCAGACCCAAAGAAGACCCAACCACACTCACAACCCACCCAAGAACTTCCCACAACATCAAACTCACCAAAAGGGAGGATGTATGCGACTGTTTAAAGAACAACTGCGTATATAAGTGACTTTTGGCCAAAAAGCTGCATGTATACGTGGATTTTGGTCAAAAACCTGCATGTATACGTGACTTTTGGCCAAAAATATGCATATGTACGTGACTTTTGGCCAAAAACCTACGTATATGAGAAGACAGTGGTAAAAGGTAGGCCAAGGGTCAAACCAATAAATGGGAGTGTCAATGGATGAACATCCTATAAAATGCAACACAGAAACAAGGAGAAACAAAGAGAAAGTCAAGAATATCAAGCCCATTGTGCTGAGAAAAACCCCCAAAGGTAAAATGACTAGGAATTCCCTAGCAAAGTCACCAATTCTGTTACGGAGAGAAATTCCTATGGCTTGGGGTACCACAACAGACAGCTTGACTCCAGAAATCAATCCTTTCCAATATGCAAGAGAAATTCTAACACTAAAGGATCAAAGCTCGTACCTTATTCCAGACGGCTGAAGTAGATCCTCTTTGAGCTTTCCAACCTCAACTTGAATTGATGAATCACTTCCTCAACAATAAGTAAACAAGACAAGCATACTATATATATTGGTGTTATATCTACTCTAGCATATATAATCAACAACATATAAGCATTTGAAATCATCCATGGATAAAATATTCATTCAAACATACATTATTGGACAGGAAAAGATATTTCTATTAATATAAAATCAGAGATTACAATGAATACAACCTCTATTGGCACGTCTGTGAATCAGAGAAACTGAATCCCCCACTTGGGCCTCCACTACCTGAATCCTGCATCTCTCGATAGCAAGCTCACAAGCAAAGGGAAATCTTGGGAAGAACACAAAAGTGCTCCAAGGGATAAAGGGATGCAGACTCAAGCACAAGTTCCGACAACAATGGACTATAGTTTCTTTTCTCTCAATTCTCTTATGCCTTCAATGTATCCAAAGTGTTCCTTCTTTATCTTTTCAATGGGGTAATGAAAGGTCGAATCCTAGCGATCTCAAGGCACATGGAAGGCTAGGAGACAAGTGATTTGGATCCATGTCAAAGAAAACTCCAAAAGGATTTGGATTTTGTACAAATCCCGATGTACGTGGTTTTAGAGGTCAAACCCACATATATACATGATAAAGGGTTTGAAAGTCACATATGGCAATTTTCACATGTTTTTAGGGATGGTCTTGGAAACATCAAAGGACAAAAAATGGTCCAAGGGGTCTAAGGAGTCTCCAGAGGGACAGGGGAAGGCCATACAAGTGTGATTGGGCCTGGTGTGGTAAAATACACTATAACACCCCCAGGTCCCCTAAGGTTCGACTAATTTAGTTCCACCAGGCCCCGCAGTGGGAGGTCCTCCATAAGGTGGCTCTCTGACAACTCTAGCCATATGAATAGGTATTCAGCCCAATGCTGGCATGTAGGACTAGTTGGGTTTCCCCCATGGAGTAAAATTATTTCCAGGATATGGAATTACAGTGTAAGACATGCCTGTAGGAGCAGGTTGATAATTCATATTTCCTATAGGTACTTTATTTGTCGGGTAACCATACCCCTACGAAGCTTGATTAAATACAGGTTTCTCCCCTAAGTGTTGACCTGAATTCAATGTAGGGTTAACTATATTCGTATTGTTAGGAGGAACGTAAACTGTGGATATGTCTGCATTAGAAGCCTGTCTATTATGAGTAACAACTCCACTAGAAGCTAACATAGATCATGTCAAGGGTTTCCCCCTAGCAATAAAATGTGTTGATACAAATGGAATTGAAGCCTTCCCCCCAGCCCTAGAAGACCTAGGAGGACTAGAAATAGACCTAACATTTGCAACCGTAGGGTTAGAAGTTTGACCTGGGTGGTGTGAAGTCTCAATAGGATCAATAGGTTTCATAGAATTAGCTAGTGAACGATATTCGATTGGCCAAGGGTTTGTATTACGGGGAAGAAGAGCCAGCATAGGTTCTTCATGAGGGTCCGGGGTTGCTAAGAAGGTATACAATCTCTGTGTTGTCATTAGATCTGCTCCAACAAAATTTCAGTTTCTGGCAGCATCCAAATGTCAAAGTGATCACTCAGGTTTCAATTTTGATACCGAGATTAGATGGAAAAGCACTTATGATGGCACTCATGTGGAAGAAAAGCTGATTGAGCAAAAAAAATTTCATTTATAGAACACAAGGTGTGCTTCGAAATATCTCACAAGTTGTTAGGGTTGAAGGTTATACCTTGAGAAAGCACTTGAGGATGGGGTAAATAACTACAAGTCCATGTGCAAGGACAGTCATATTCTCTCTAGACCTGGTGTAACTGAAATTGAACTGGTAAGAAAACCTAAGGAATCTGCATACAAAAGAGATTCGGCCTGTTGCCAGTAATAACGGAGTGCCCTCTGGAATTTCCATTGATTTGAGAGGAAAAAGAGAATTTATTGCTGGAATAGCTGATGACAATGGATATGGGTGGGAAATAGAAAACTCCTTTGTTGTTGCTGGTGCAGAAATTCTTGTTGGCACTTGGGTGCTGGCCCTGAACATATTTGAAACCAGCCTGAAATGAGGCAAGTTTGATGAATCACATGTGTTGCCAAATGGTTCTTTGATGGAAATCTCTAATATTTATCCTCTGGATGCTATTTATGATACCCTCGAGGATGTTCCTGGAGATGTAAAAGCAAACAAAAGGTACACAGGAGCTTCAAATTGGACAGTTCAGGAAGTTGCAAAGTCTGTAAAACAAGATTTTAGAAGCATTGATATTCTTGTGCACTCACTTGCAAATGGTTCAAAGGTCAGTAAACCTCTTCTTGAGACATCAATAAAAGGGTATCTTGCAACTATTTCAGCTTTGAGCTATTCCTTTGTGTCGCTGCTGAAGCACTTTATACCTATAATGAATCCCAGTGGGTAGACAATATCTCTCACATATATTACATTAGAAAGTATCATTCCGAGATACGATGGAGGGATTTTTGAAACTCCATGAATGGCGCCCATATGCAAGTGATATGATGGAAAATGGTTAGATTCAGTTAATGGTGATCAAAAATTCAGAAAATATTGCCACAACTAGAAACATATTGCAACCCAAATCTGAAAAGCCTGCTCATGAGTCGTCTTCATTAGTTGGATTGCTGCGTGAAATTAGTGACAAGTTCAAAAAAGGGGTTTCGAGAAGTTCTAGAAAATAGGGCCTCTGGACATCCATTTGAAAATGTACCAAGTTTTTTACCACTGAATCTATGGCTGGGTGTTCATCCTCCACCAGCTCATACATGTTGGCTTTTGAAAACAATTAGGCTTTGACAGATGTCTGTTTTATTTACACTTGTATTAAAAACTATTTGAAGAAGATCGACCTTTCTATTTGTGGAAGAACTCGATCCATAGATGTAGGATCTGATAAACTATCTTAGAAGCTCATATGTTTTGTATATAAGAATAGTAGCTAGATTGGAAAGGGGTGGCCATTGGAGTTATGGAAATCCAATTTTGATGATATGCTGTATGACATGAAATGCAATACATCTTCAATACAGGTTCTGCTTTGATATGATTATGATTATGAGTTGACTTTGTATCTTATGAATTGTATTTTTTGTGATTTATCCTGTATATGGTCAATTAAATCCCATTACATGATTCTTATGGTGAAATAGAGTTATCTTTTAAACTTTTAATGACAGAGTCAGTCCCATTTCATAAATTCGTGCTCGTAGTTTCTTTGATATTGAATTTTGTATTCTATTTTATGTTGTATAGATCTTTAATGGTTATATTATTTCCTTATATCTTTGATTACATACTAGCCCAATTTTTATCTTGATTTCATTGAATTATATTTTTGAAAAATATTTCTTTAAGCTTGAACCCCTATAGTCTAGGTTCAACTTTAGGGATAACATCTTCCGGCGCCGCTGCCGGGGATGGAGAAACAAAAGGATATCTTCCTCATGAAAGAATGACAACGACTAGATCCAGATCTTGATGGTGGACAGGAGCATGACACTAGTTTGACTACAGATTTATTCACCGGGCGACTCCATGTTTGAAGAATCCAAAGGCGATTTTACAAGATGTCAAAGCATTTTGAAACTATGTTGGCACAGAGATTTGCTCCGCTCAATTTCTCAAATGTTCCTGGATTTCGAAATACAGTACCTATCATTGATGAATGGGGAGATTTTCTTCCGTGATTCTGAGAAAAGGAAGAAGACAATCCGGCACACCATGTAATTAAATTTCATCAATACATGGATCAGTTGAGCATACATCATGAAGATGTATTGATGAAAATGTTTATGTATTCATTAGATGGTTGTGCGAGAAAATGGTACAGAACTCTTCCTGCTTCTAGTATTTCCTCTTTGAAATATTTTCATGATGCTTTTTATTCATATTGTAAGAAGATTTACCCAGCTGAGTGCCTTTTTGAGCATTGTTGTAGGGGATATGCATTATATATCCAGGGTTTAGCAGCAAATTCTTCCAGTAGTAAAGATGAAGTCGGTGGTTATGCTATGAAGAAGGAAGAATATTTATTATCTTCCTCTAATTCTATTTTACAACAAGAAAATTTTCAAAATTCTGATATTAAAGTTGATGATAGCATCATAGAACAGAAATCTTCATCTTTGGAAATCAATCAAGATGCCCCAATTTATGATAAATACAATGATGATAAAGCAGATGTGGTTTCATTTGATAGTACCTCAAATGTAAATATTGCCCCAGATTTTTAAGAAGGTCAACATGTGTTCGATGAATACTTAGATGAAGAATTACAGACTTGTACATTAACCTACAATGAAGAACATTTTTATGATGTACATAAGGATATTTTAGAGCAGCAAATTGCTACATCAGTGTTTGTTGATATTTTCAACAATGATCTACTCTTTCAAAGTAATCGATCAGGTGTTGAGGAAGGCAGTGACAAAGAATTACTAGAACCGTTCATCCAGTCCTCATCAGTCGAGCAATACTTTTCAGAAATCAGTCAGCTTGGATTCTCAGAAGACAAGCAACAAGAAGAGGTAATTTTTGGTAATTTTTATGATCCTGTTGCAAATTATTGAGATTCAATAGTGAACTATAAATCTTCTATCATTAATTTTTCAGAGACAGAGTTCGATGGAAGTGAGTATGAGTTATGTTTTTCAATATTTCTGATTGTATATATGCTCAAAGTTGGAAGCAAGTTTTTGTTGGTTGATGAAATTTTTGCATGGCTACATTGGAAATGGGATTATACTTGATCAAGCAGAGTTGAGTTGATTAGAATTGTAGTGTGGATAAATAAGCTCAACTTTGATCATTTGTTTCAGTTTGCATAGTCTGATCAAATTTTTGTGAAAGGATTATTTCAATCTGTAGAGTAGTTTAAAGATTCAGCAAGTAGTTTGTTTTCAAAGCTTTTTAAAGTAGCAAAGATTTGTGATGAAGACTCCAGCCCAATAAAATGGAAAGGAACTTTTCTACCTGTTCTTGGCAGCTCACAGGGAGCATGCCATCCCCAAACGAAGCCAGATGTTGTCATCAGATCTGCTCCAACAAAATTTCAGTTTCTGGCAGCATCTAGATGTCAAAGTGATCACTCAGGTTTCAATTTGGATATCGAGATCAGATGGAAAATCACTTATGATGGAACTCATGTGGAAGAAAATCCGATTGAGCATAAATTTTTTCATTTATAGAACACAAGGTGTGTTGTGAAATATCTCACAAGTTGTTACGGTTGAAAGTTATACCTTGAGAAATCACTTGAGGATGGGGTAAATAACTACAAGGCCATGTGTGGGGATAGGCGTATTTTCCCTAGACCTGATGTAACTGAAACTGAACTCGAAAGAAAACCTAAGGAATCTGCATACAAAAGAGATATGAGCTCTTGCCAGTAATAATGGAGTGCCCTCTGGACTTTCCATTGATTTGAGAGGAAAAAGAGCATTTATTGCTGGAATAGCTGATGAAAATGGATATGGTTGGGAAATAGCAAAGTCCTTTGCTACTACTGGTGCATAAATTCTTATTGGCACTTGGGTGCCAGCCCTAAACATATTTGAAACTAGCCTAAAATGAGGCAAGTTCGATGAATCACGTGTGCTGCCAAATGGTTCTTTGATGGAAATCTCTAAGATTTATCCTTTGGATGTTGTTTATGATACCCTCAAGGATGTTCTTAAAGATGTAAAATAAAACAAAAGGTACGCAGGAGCTTCAAATTAGATAGTTTAGGAAGTTGCAGAGTCTGTAAAACAAGATTTCGGAAGCATTGATATTCTTTTGCACTCACTTCCAAATGTTCCAGAGGTCAGTAAAACTCTTCTTGAGACATCAAGAAAAGGGTATCTTGCAGCTGTTTCAGCTTTGAGTTATTCCTTTGTGTTGTTACTGAAGCACTTTATACCTATAATGAATCCCAGTGGGTCGACAATATCTCTCACATATATTGCATCAGAAAGTATCATTCCGAGATACAATGGAGAGATTTCTGAAACTCCATTAAGGGCGCCCATATGCAAGTGATATGATGGAAAATGGTCAGATTTAGTTAACGGTGATAAAAAATTCAGAAAATATTGCCACAACTAGAAATGTATTGGAACCCAAATCCGTAAATCCTACTCATGAATCATCTTCATTAGTTGGATTGCTGCGTGAAATCAGTGACAAGTTCAAAAAAGGGGTTTCGAGAAGTTCTAGAAAATAGGGCCTCTGGACATCCGTTTGAAAATGTATCAAGTTTGTTACCACTGAATCTGTGGCTGGGTGTTCATCCTCCACCAGCTCATACATGTTGGATTTTGAAAACAAATAGGTTTTAACAGATGTCTGTTTTATTTACACTTGTATTAAAAACTGTTTGAAGAAGATCGACCTTTCTATTTGTGGAAGAACTCAATCCATAGATGTAGGATCTGATAAACTATCTTAGAAGCTCATATGTTCTGTATATAAGGATAGTAGATAGATTGGAAAGGGGTGTCCATTGGAGTTATGGAAATCCAATTTTGATGATATGCTGTGTTAAGTCAGAGTTTTGTTTCTTCAATTTTGGTTTGATTTACATTTTCTTTCAAGTATTTCATTTACTTTATTTTGATTTTCCCCTCCTTTAGGAAATTTGTTTTAGTGTTTATATGAAATTTTGAGCTACTTTTTAAATTTTCAAGTTTAAGCCATAGTTTTGATTTTTGGTTAAAGGGTTTTTAAAGTCTTTATATCAAATGGTAGATTCATAGACCATACTTTGAGTGTTATCATGCATAATCATTGTTTTAACAATTTTAAAACTCCATGCAAATTGCCCAAAAGCTGTAAAACAACGTTAAAATAGCATGAAAATTATTCTTGTAGCGCTGGAGCGAAAAATCACCAAAGGCGCGCTACAAGAATATCACAACCTTCATTTTTCCCGATTTTCTAGCAAAATTTCATCACGATTTCAAACAGTGAATGTCTAATCTGATGTTGTGAGTTGTTTGATACGTGTGAGCTTCAGAGTTATCATGATTCCAGGTGGTTCCAAGACGTGAGGCAAAACGTGGTGATTATTACTCATAATGCAGTTGAGCTTGACGAGTAGCAGCATAATTTGATCTAATGTGAAGTGAATTGTTACATACATGCATGCTGTTGATTGAAGACTTGATAGAATGACGGTCCCAGCCTAAAAACACAGAATTTCAGTTGCAGAGTTTGGTGGAGGTTTCATAGTCGCCCAGAAAACTAGGGCTTCTTCATTTTGACACCTGGAGTAAAATTTGACCCTGAAAGACACCTGTAACTCTCAGGTCGTTACTCAAATAGTACAAGGAGCGGTTCAAAATATTTGCAGTCCATCAATTAAAAGGTATTCAACGATAAACCCATATAACTCCAAATTTGGGGTTTTTCCGGCTAGGTTTCGTTTATCAAAATTGATCGATGAAAATGTTAAAATGTGCTATGAAATGAAAATTCATCCAAGGAAGTAGCTGCATGGGACATGTTGAGATACTTTGTTAAGGGAAAGACTGAAAATTAGATTTATATTGGACTATGCATTTGTTGAAGTTTCAAAGAGGCAGGGTCGAAAACTGTGTATGGCATGAGGTTTTAAATATTAATACTGCTACTGGTGCAACATGAGATAAAAGATATGGATTTTTAAGACAATATGAAGACCTAGACAGCCTAAACACTTAGTTTTCACTGCATGATTAAAGCTGATCAGTTGGTCTTGAGGTCAAGATTGAAAGAAGACAATGAACAGAGTGTGAGATTATCATCCTCGTCTTACCAACACAAGGTTCCTGTCTGCAGTTTGAGGAGAGTCCCTTGTCTGAATGATAATATACATGATACCTAGTTTCCTTAACAATACAGAAGGAACTGAATACTTAAAGTTGCAAGGAGACCTAAGTTGTTAGGTGTGGAAATTTATTGTTGTTGGAAGCATATGGAGGGTACCAGTTTGATATTTATACTGTTGAGAGAAAATTGGGGTTTGAAGATTGATGTTGATATTGATACACAGGGGTAAGAATACATACTGGAAATAAAAATCCATCAGAACAGCTACTTTCAGTGACAGTCCTCAGTTGCACTAAAAAGTCTGAATATTTCAAACTATCTAAGTTCTATTCTGTGAAAAAATTCAGCTTGTATTGAGATCTAGTTTCCTTAACACTGAAATGAGGAGTTTGAGCGGTCTGTGACCTAAAACATTCAGACACTTTGGTTTATTATGCATCTTGAAGATGGAAAGTGGTCTGTTGTTTTTAATGACAGTCTCATTGATGGTTAAATCTCATTCACAAGTTTGATGAAGAGCATTGAAGCCTCGGTGATTTGAATCCTTTCACCTATTGGGAGATTTATTTTTCTTTTTTAAAAAATAAACAGGTATGTCAAGAAAATTGCAGAGAGTTATGAAGAGGCTCGAGAAGCAGAAAATCAGGTCAGACATCATCTACTGAAGTCATACAGCTTTCATTTTTTCATGAAAAAATGGGCAAAAGTGGTAAGAGTGGTAAAGTGAACAGAGCAGAACCAACTGATATAGGGTGGATTGAAAAGTTCCCTGGATGTGTTGAATTGTTTCAGCAAGCAGGTTGGATGGAATTTTTCAAGAAGTTAGATGGGCATAATATAGAGGTGTCTTGCAAGTTTGCTCAAGGTTTAAAAAATGATATGGTGACGTTTGATACTCTCAACTTCAAGCTGACAGTAGAGCTAATTTCAGAAGCCACAAGTATTAAAAATGAGGGTGAAGCCTGGTTCAAGAAGCTGCCTTTTGACTTTGAGCCACAGAGATACTTATTACCCAATGTCACTCCTGATTGGAATAAAGGTATCCTTATTCAAAATTTCAGAAAAGAATGGGTTGAGCCAATCAGGATACTGCAAAGCTATGTTACTTGCGAAGGTAAGTATGCTTATGTGTATAAATATCACTTCAGATTCCTTCAACATATGGTGGGGGTGTCAAAAATGAACCTGCCATTCTTCTTTTTGAAAAGCTTGTAGAAAATGTCTAGTAGGGTTAAGCAGCATGAAGACCATACATCTCAATCAATCTTTCATCATGGGTTAATCAAGTTAATCATTAGCACTGCTTTGCAAAAGGAAGGTAAATCTTGGCAATTTTTCCTCTTTTGGTCTGGCTTCAAAGCTGAAGAAGAAGAGCAGAAACCTAAGAGAAAAACAGACAAAGGAAAGGTTTTGATCAGAAAATTAGGTCAGAAGCCTAAAGTTGAAGACAAGGAGGAAGTCAAGCATGAGGAAGCACTAGAGCATGTGAAGGAGGATAGTAAATCCAAACTGTTTTCATCCAGTCTTAAAGGCAAGTATTCACTGTTTGTAGATGAGAAAGAGCAACATGAACAGTACTTGGCACCTGCAGAAGATTCTTATGAGGTGAAAACTGTTGATATAAAAGAAATTGCTGTAGCTGAGGAGAAGATTCAAACTCAACAGAGAACCCCTGTCACAATTCTCTCTGATGATGAGGGATACTTATTGGAGGAAGAGCAGCCCATCACTAAAGTAGAACTCAAGGTTGAAACAAACAAAGAAATTCCTACTTCAAGCAGCAAAGCAACAAAACCTAGCAGAAAGAAAAATAAACTTGAAGTAGTAGAATTGGCTACTATCCAACATCAGGGAAAGGAGCTGAAAATGGTGGGAGAAACAACATCTTATTGTAGACCTAGAACTAGGTCAAAGAACAAAATAAGACTGAACATGAAGAAATTGCTCAATCCCAGGTTAAATAGAAATGAAGTTACTGTATTAGATGACGTATCTCCTGATGAAGATCTAGAAGTTAAGAGAGTTAGCATAAAAGAGAAGAAGCCAGCAGCTGCCCAAGCTTCACCTTGTCAACCTGCAGAAACAAAAGCATCAATACAGTCAGCAGAGAAATCCAATACCCAGCTTAAGCCCAAGTTGTCTACTATGTTTATTGAATTAAAAGCAAAATTGCTAGCACAGCAGCAGGGGGAGGAAGCTAGGGATTCCTGTGTCGAAGCTGTAGCCAGAAAGACAGATACTTATGGAGGCTTAAATTTTCCTAACATTTCAACAAATGTGCAGGATGATGAGGCATAAATATTCAAGAGGCTTGACATACCTTGGAGGCCCACAGATGAACAAGAAGCTGTGACAGAAAAGGTCATTAACACAGACAAAGAAAACCTGCAGAAGACTGTCAAACAGTACAAGCAGCAAATGAGTTACATGCAGGATGTCAATGATGGATTAATGATGGCTAATAGAAGGTTGAGAGATGATCTTCAAGATGTAAATGATCATTTCCAGGAGCTCACAGTAGTTTCAAAAGAGGCTCTTAAGAGAAAAAGAGCTACTGACATGCATTGTATAGAGTTGGAGAAGACAGTCCAGTACCTGCAACAGAGGAATGAGGAGCTGATCAAAAAGATAAATGACATGGAGCAGGAGCAGAAAAAAGCTAAGAGAAGAGCTCAAGTGTTGGATGGTATCGCTCTGCTAGCTGAAGTAGCCAAATATCTATAGTCAGTTGTCCTTTTAGTTAGTTGTTATCTTTTTGATAAACACATATGTTAGTGATTTGCTATTTTTAGCATATTTTGTAATTTGTAAATTTATACTTTTTACTTTACTTCAGCGAGTAGATGGAAGACAGTTAGGGTTTTAGACCCAACTGATTTTGTAAAGATTACTATATAGAGAGGTGAGAAAGTCCTTTTGAGAGTTGGATTTTTAGGAGCTTTCAGGAGGTCTTTAAGCTCAGTTGGTTTTCAGACTTGTTTATGAGTAAGGTACAAAACTCTTGTATGCAGTTGTTGATGAAACTATGAGATATATATGACTTTTACCCTTCAGTTTTCTGTATTGGTTTCATTTTTCATCTTGTCTAGTTGCTTAAATTGATAGATTCATTGACTGGTTTATGTTTATATGCTGGTAATGCCTGTCATTTATGTATGAACCTCAATACTGTTTCTGTTGGATCTTGTTAGATATGTCATGCATCTTTATCATCTTCTGTTTATGATTTAGTTATTATTTTGCTTCTGAATGTATTCCCTGATAGTTCCTAAAGCTTATAACCATTAAAAAACCTTTTGAACAAACCTTAAACCCTAGTTTTATTGAGTTTTTATATTTGAGATTGTGTTGGCTTGTTTCTCTGGCCTTAGAAACAATTTATGGCACAAACATCTTTGGCGCCGCTGCCGGGGACGAAGCTGAAGCATATTTTTCCTAGGATACTTATCAGTTTTACTGATTTAAGAGGTGGACTTAAATCAGCTCTTTTTAAGGCTATTTTCACCAAAAAGTTGTCACAGTGGCTTCTAAAGGAATTGGAACCAGGAACAGACCTACCTCTCCATTGCAATTGGGTGTGACAGACCCTGAACAGATCTTAAAAACAACAAGAAAACTCAGAAGGTCTCAATCTTTACCAGCCTCCTGTGACCCTGAGTAGTTGGGTGATTCATTACATCCAGCTGAAACCTCACCTTAGATAAAACCTACTATCCCTGAGAGTACTTTTCAAGTTTTTACTAATCCTCAAACCTTTTTGAAAGCCAAGACTGCTTCTCCTGGTAAAATACCTCTCTTTCAGCTGAAAATAGGAAAGAACCCTTTTCAAACAAGTTCCAGTCAAGCTTCTTCATCTTCAAAACCTCATTCCAAAATGGCAGGCCAAAACCCACCCATGGATATGGTGGACCAGATGGTAGCAGCCAGGTATGCACCATTAGTCTTACCTCAACCTTTACATGCATTTCCTGGACATGATTACCAAAAGTATATGCCTAGGTTCAATGGACAGGGGGAAACCACTGCTGAAGAACACTGGGAGGCTTTCCTTAGCTATGCTGACAATCAAAACATTGAGATAAAAGATGTATGGATGAGGGTATTTGTTCAGAGCCTTGATGGGGATGTTAGGAAGTGGTTCAGAGAGTTTCCTACCAACTCAATCACTATAATTGAAGAACTCCGTGATCTTTTCCTGAGGCAATGGGGAGACACAAAGGACCACACCTACTATATAACTGAGTTTGGAGCTCTCAGAAGAAAGAAAGATGATACTGTTGCTGATTTTTCCAAAAGGTTTAACAAGATGTATAGTAAGATTCCAGCAGAAATTAAACCTACTGAAACATCAGCTAAGCTTAGCTATGAAATGTTTTTTATCACAAATTTTCTTTATTACTAAGAGAAAGGAGATCTATCACTTTGCTGAACATGCAAAATGCAGCATTGGAGGTAGAGTCCAATTTGCTGGCTTCAAACAGACTTAAGAAAGAAACACCTCAACAGTAGTATGAAAGAAAAGGAAAGAAGGAAGTTGTTTCAACAAGTGCTGCACCTCAGTCTGCTGAAGCCAAGATAGATGAAATGGCTAAGCTAGTCAAGATTCTCACTACCAAACTGAATAAGTTAGAGCTTGAAAAGAATTCTGCCAAACCTACGCCAGAAGCTGAAAGGAATCCAAATAACCAGAATCAGTTCAGAAGGCAATTTGCTCCTAGATTTATACCAAGAGAGTGCAGGAATAATGACATCCAGCGAGAAAGGAGAGAGAATGAGGATCAGTGAGTGCCCCCACCTCTTCAAAATAATGTAGCTGATGAAGAGGAAGTGGATGAACAGCTGCTCTTTGAAGAGACTAAGACTGATCAGGATATGAACCACTTTGGAGATGGATTGTCTACAGGTTTTGTTACTGAAGAAGATTTTCTGAATTCAAAATATTATGATGCTGACATGTTTGAAACTGAAGATGATTTAGGATTGGAAAATACTACTGTAACTGCTACTGTTCATCAGAATGGATCTAAGAAGACTATTAACCTCAGATCAGGCCCAAAACAAGTGGTCCAAGCCCCAAAGAAGAAAGCAAATGTTCCTGCTGCAAATGTTCCTGCTACAGCTGTTCCTGATAAACAGGTACCTAATCCTGTCATAGAGAAGAAGCAATCTGCAGAAAAATCAAGGAAGAATACTGAAGTGGAAGAGGTAAACAAATCTGTCCAAAATTTCAGTTTGGAGAATGAACTAGGAAATCTTAAAATTCCTGTACCGTTGACTGAGCTAATAAAGAATCCATCATATAAAGAAACAGTCCTGAAAGTGATGAATGTACCCAGTAATCAGCCTGTTTCAGATACAGTTAACTTGCAGGAAGAACACCCTAAAATTTTCATTGGATCAGCTCTGGCTGAGAAGACTGAAAATGAGGCTGGTGCTTCTCCTCCTTTTTATGTCACCTTGACTGTCCATGACCAAATGATTCACAATTGCCTGTTAGATTTAGGAGCATCCCATAACTTGATGCCCAAAGCTGTGATGGAATCCCTTGGCCTCAGTATCACAAAACCTTACCATGATCTATATGCCTTTGACTCCCGAGCTGTGAAGTGTCTAGTAGTAATTAAAGACATGGTTGTTAGCCTTGCTCAGTTGCCCATGAAAAGTGTGATAATGGATGTTGTGGTAGCTGACATCACACCAAAGTTTGGCTTGCTTCTTTCAAGGTCCTGGGCAAAGAAGGTTGGAGGAACCTTACAGATGGATCTTTCATATGTCACCATTCCTGTGTTTGGTGGAGAAAATAGAAGATTATACAGAGAGCTGCAGTTTGCTTACATAGTAACAGATGACAAAAACCCCACTAATCATCCTTTATATTCTGTTGAAAAAGACTTGGGAACTTGCATGTTAAATTTCAGTGATGAGGATAATTCTGCAGGTCTGTTACAAGTGGAAAAAGATCAGCCAATAAAACACAGCAGAGAAGAAGAAGATGCACTGTGGCAGTTGTACTTTGACGGATCTTCATGAAAAGAGGGTGCTAGAGCTGGAGTTTTGCTCATTTCTCCTGGAGGTGAGACAGTAAAGCTCATGTATAAGCTGGAATTCGTTACCACTAACAACACTGCTGAGTATGAAGCTCTGTTATTGGGATTAAAGGCTGCTAAAGACTTAGGCATTCGGCAGATTGCTGCATTTGGTGACTCCGAACTAGTTGTTCAACAGGTGAAGAACAACTATCAAGTAAAGCAGGGTCTGCTGAAGATCTATAGAAATGAGGTATGGGATATGCTGGAAAATCAATTCATAGCATTTAATATTGCGCATATTCCAAGGAATCATAATGAAACTGTAGATTCATTGGCTCTAGCAGCCACATATTTCAGAATTCCCAAAACTACTCAGTTAAGGTATCCTATAGAGGTAAGGTACAGACCATGTGTACCTGATAATGTGAAGCATTGGAGGGTCTTCAAAGATGACATTGAAATCAAAAGATTTCTTGAGCTTACAGATGAGTTTTCAAATGCTCAAATTGATCAGGATGAAGGAGAAGAACAGGATGACGAGTTTGCTGAAGATAAATTTGCTGAAGATCAGATAGCAGGTCATAAAATCATTGAGTTGAAAAGCAACTTTATTCCAAAAGGTCTAGTACCTTTAGAAAGAATTTTTACAAAGGATGATACACCTTCAAAGCCAGTGGTTCAATCTTCAGAAGACAATGTAATGGATTGCAATATTGGTTCTGCAGAAAATCCAAGAATGGTAAAAATTTCTAAATCTCTATCAGCTGAACAAAGAAATAGATATATTAAGCTCTTGAAAGAACATGTAGATGTGTTTTCCTGGTCTTACGAAGAGCTAAGAACCTATGATACAACAATCATTCAGCACAAGGTTCCTTTGAAGCCTAATGTCAAGCCTTTCCGACAGAAACTAAGAAGGATCAATCCATCCTTAATCCCTGTAATTGAAAAAGAAATAAAGAAGCTGCTGGATGCAGAGATAATAGTACCTCTCAGGTACTCTTCCTGGGTTGCAAATATGGTTCTTGTCAGAAAAAAGAATGGGGAAATAATATTATGTGTTGACTTCAGAAATCTGAATAGATCATCATTAAAAGACAACTATCCTCTTCCCAAGATTGAGTAGGTATTGCAGCAAGTAGTTGGAGCTCAAAGGATTTCTATGATGGATGGTTTCTCAGGGTATAATTAGATTGCCATGCACCCTGATGACAAGGAAAAGACAACCTTTACAACCCCCTAGGGGACATTCATGTATGACAAGATGCCTTTTGGCTTGATGAATGCTTGAGCAACCTTTCAGAGAGTGATGGACATTGCCTTTTTTGGTGAAAAAGATAAGTTTGTGGTCATCTATTTGGATGACATTACAGTGTTCTCACAGTCAGATGATGAGCATCTGAAGAATTTAAGGCAGACCTTCCAAAAATGCAGAAAATTTGGCCTGTCCCTAAATCCCAAGAAATCACATTTTGCTGTGCAAGAGGGGAAACTACTTGGCCATTTGGTGTCTGCTGATGGCATCAGAATAGATCCTGAAAGAGTGAAAGCAATACTGAAGATTAGTCTGCCTAGAAGTAAAAAAATGTAAATTCATTCATTGGCAAGATCGATTTTCTGCGGTGGTTTATACCCAACTTTGCTGAAACTATTAAACTGATCACATCCATGTTGAAGAAAGATCAGGAAGTGAGATGGACCTATGAGGCAAAGGCTACATTTGAGAAAATCAAGGTAGCTCTGACTGAAGCACCTGTGTTGGTAAGTCCTGATTTTACCAAAGAATTTCTTACTTTTTCATTTGCATCAGAAGATACTATTGCAGCTGTTTTACTTCAAAAGAATAGAGAAGGACTGGAACAGCCTATTGAATTTTTCAGCAAAACTCTCAGAGATTCGGAGAACAAGTACAGTATATTGGAGAAGCAGGCTAATGCTCTGGTAAAGGCTTTGAAATTTTTCAGAATTTATGTCCTGTATTCAAAGGTGATTTCATTTGTTCCAAATGCTGCAGTGAAGGATGTCCTGACACAGCCTGATAGTGAAGGAAAGAGAGGGAAGTGGATTGCCAACATTATGGAATATGATGTAGAGATCAGGCCTACTAAGCTTGTCAAGGGACAAGGTTTGGCCAAGCTACTGGCTGACTCCAATTGTCAGGCACTAGGATTACATGTCATGGCTGAAGAAATTGCTCAAGAAGAAAATCAAGTAATTCTAGAAAAAGAAAAGATCATGTATTTTTATTCATCTTCAGTTTGGTATGCTGATATTGTTTATTTTCTGTTATTTCTGCAATGTCCTAAACATTTGGATAGGAAGGCTGCCAGATCTTTAAAACTCAAAGCTACTAAGTATTGTTTGGTGGAAGACCAATTGTTCTGGAAGGACCCAGGAGGTATCTTGCTCAGGTGTTTAGATCAATCTGAAATAGGAGAGGTGATCTCAGAATCCCATGAAGATTCCTATGGAGGGCACAAGTATTGGAAAGCAACAGCTTACAAAATTTTACGAGCTAGATATTATTGGCCATCCTTGTTCTCAGATGTTTACCAGCAGGTAGGAGCTTGCATTCCCTGTCAGAAATTTGCAGGTAAAAAAAAATTATTGTCTTTTCCTTTAAAGCCTATTGCAGTCAATTCCCCTTTCCAGCAATGGGGTATGGATTTTATTGGAGAAATAAATCCAGCATCATTGGATTCTGACTACCACATATTTCTTCACAAAATGGGTGGAAGCCATTCCTACAAGGAATGCTACAAACAAGGTGATTATGGAGTTCATTGAAGAAAATATCCTGAGCCGGTTTGGCTGTCCACAAAGATTAATAACAGACAATGCCAAGGCATTCAAATCCAAGGCAATGGTGGCCTTCTGTGAAAAAAATGGCATCATTCTAAAACACTCAACTCCCTATTATCCTCAGGGCAATGGTCAAGCTGAATCCTCCAACAAGAACATCATTCAGAGCATCAAGAAACTGCTGAAGCATAACAAAAGGTCTTGGGATTCTACGCTGAAGTATGCATTGTGGGCAGATAGGATTACAGTGAAGCAGGCCATTGGCACTTCTCCTTTTCAGCTGGTTTATGGTACAGAGGCAGTGTTCCCTGTTCAATTGGGGATTCCAGTGATGAAATTCCTCCAGAACTCTAAAGAGGAACCGGATGATATGCAAAGGAGAATCTTTGAAATGATAGAGTTACAGCAAAATAGAGAAAAGGTGGATGAAAAAGCACATCTATACAGCGCTAAGATTAAAAACAGGTTTGACAGGAATATTAAAGAAAATACTTTCACAGAAGGTGAGATGGTTTTAAGATGGGATGCAAGAAAGGAGCAAAAGGGTAAACATGGTAAGTTTGACAATATTTGGTTTGGCCCTTTTCTGGTATCAAAAGTTTTGCAAAATAATACTTTTATCTTGCAGTCCTTGGAAGATGAGGAATTGTCCAGCCCTGTGAATGGGCGATTCCTCAAGAATTTTTATAGTTTGTAAGGTGATTTTCACTCATCATTGTACATACCGGTGAGTGAATCATAATAAGACTCCATGGCCCAATGGAAGTTTTGCTGACAGATAGATAGAAGACGGAAGGCACTAGTCTACAGGTTCTTGAAGCCTCACAGGGAGGACTTCATCCCGCAGCTGGAGCCAGATGTTAAGTCAAACTTTTGTTTCTTCAATTTTGGTTTGATTTACATTTTCTTTCAAGTCTTTCATTTACTTTATTTTGATTTTCCCCTCCTTTAGGAAATTTTTTTTAGTGTTTATATGAAATTTTGAGCTACTTTTGAAATTTTCAAGTTTAAGCCATAGGTTTGATTTTTGGTTAAAGGGTTTTTAAAGTCTTTAAATCAAATGGTAGATTCATAGACCATACTTTGAGTGTTATCATGCATAATCATTGTTTTAACAATTTTAAAACTCCATGCAAATTGCCCAAAAGCTGTAAAACAACATTAAAATAGCATGAAAATTATTCTTGTAGCACTGGAGCGAAAAATCACCAAAGGCGCACTACAAGAATATTGCGACCTTCATTTTTCCCGATTTTCTAGCAAAATTTCATCGCGATTTCAAACGGTGAATGTGTAATCTCATGTTGTGAGTTGTTTGATACGTGTGAGCTTCAGAGTTATCATGATTCCAGGTGGTTCCAAGACGTGAGGCAAAACGTGGTGATTATTACTCATAATGCAGTTGAGCTTGACGGGTAGCAGCATAATTTGATCTAATACGAAGTGAATTGTTACATACATGCATGCTGTTGATAGAAGACTTGATAGAATGACGGTCCCGGCCTAAAAACACAAAATTTCAGTTGCAGAGTTTGGTGGAGGTTTCATAGTCGCCCAGAAAACTAGGGCTTCTTCATTTTGACACCTAGAGTAAAATTTGACCCTGAAAGACACCTGTAACTCTTAGGTCGTTACTCAAACAATACAAGAAGTGGTTCAAAATATCTGCAGTCCATCAATTAAAAGGTATTCAATGATAAACCCATATAACTCCAAATTTGGGGTTTTTTCGGCTAGGTTTCGTTTATCAAAATTGATCGATGAAAATGTTAAAATGTGCTATGAAATGAAAATTCATCGAAGGAAGTAGCTGCCTGGGACATGTTGAGATACTCTATTAAGGGAAATACTGAAAATTAGCTTTATATTGGACTATGCATTTGTTGAAGTTTCAAAGAGGCAGGGTCGAAAACTGTGTATGGCATGAGGTTTTAAATATTAATACTGCTGCTGGTGCAACATGAGATAAAAGATCTGGATTTTTAAGACAATATGAAGACCTAGACAGCCTAAACACTTAGTTTTCACTACATGATTAAAGCTAATCAGTTGGTCTTGAGGTCAAGATTGAAAGAAGACAATGAACAGAGTGTGAAATTATCATCCTTGTCTTACCAACACAAGGTTCCTGTCTGCAGTTTGAGGAGAGTCCCTTGTCTGAATGATAATATACATGATACCTAGTTTCCTTAACAATACAAAAGGAACTGGATACTTAAAGTTACAAGGAGACCTAAGTTGTTAGGTGTGGAAATTTATTGTTATTGGAAGCAGATGGAGGGTACCAGTTTGATATTTATACTGTTGAGAGAAAATTGGGGTTTGAAGATTGATGTTGATATTGATACATAGGGGTAAGAATACATACTGGAAATAAAAAGCCATTAGAACAGCTACTTTCAGTGACAGTCCTTAGTTGCACTAAAAAGTCTGAATATTTCAAACTATCTAAGTTCTATTCTGTAACAAAATTTATCTTGTATTGAGATCTAGTTTCCTTAACACTGAAATGAGGAGTTTGAGCGGTTTGTGACCTAAAACATTCAGACACTTTGGTTTATTATGCATTTTGAAGATGGACAGTGGTCTGTTGTTTTTAATGACAGTCTCATTGATGGTTAAATGTCATTCACAAGTTTGATGAAGAGCATTGAAGCCTCGGTGATTTGAATCCTTTCACCTGTTGGGAGATTTATTTTGCTTTTTGAAAAAATAAACAGGTTTGTCAAGAAAATTACAGAGAGTTGTGAAGAGGCTCGTGAAGCAGAAAATCAGTTCATAGATCATCTACTGAAGTCATACAGCTTTTAGTTTTTCATGAAAAAATGGGCAAAAGTGGTAAGAGTGGTAAAGTGAACAGAGCAGAACCAACTGATATAGGGTGGATTGAAAAGTTCCCTAGATGTGTTGAATTGTTTTAGCAAGCAAGTTGGATGGACTTTTTCAAGAAGTTAGATGGGCATAATACAGAGGTGTCTTGCAAGTTTGCTTAAGGTTTAAAAAATGATATGGTGACCTTTGATACTCTCAAATTCAAGCTGACAGTAGAGCTAATTTCAGAAGCCACAAGTATTGAAAATGAGGGTGAACCCTGGTTCAAGAAGCTGCCTTTTGACTTTGAGCCACAGAGATACTTATTACCCAATGTCACTCCTGATTGGAATAAAGGCATCCTTATTCAGAATTTCAGAAAAGAATGGGTTGAGCCAATCAGGATACTGCAGAGCTATGTTACTTGCGAAGGCAGGTATGCTTATGTGTATAAATATCACTTCAGATTCCTTCAACATATGGTGGGGGTGTCAAAAATGAACCTGCCATTCTTCTTTTTGAAAAGATTGTAGAAAATGTCCAGTAGGGTTAAGCAGCATGAAGACCATACATCTCAATCAATCTTTCATCATGGATTAATCAAGTTAATCATTAGCACAGATGAATAAGAAGCTGTGACAGAAAATGTCATTGACACAGACAAAGAAAACCTGCAGAAGACTGTCAAACAGTACAAGCATCAAATGGGTTATATGCAGGATGTCAATGATGGATTAATTATGGCTAATAGAAGGTTGAGAGAGGATCTTCAAGATGTAAATGATCATTTCCAGGAGCTCAAAATAGTTTCAAAAGAGGCTCTTAAGAGAAAAATAGCTACTGACATGCATTGTATAGAGTTGGAGAAGACAGTCCAGGACCTGCAACAGAGGAATGAGGAGCTGATCAAAAAGATAAATGACATGGAGCAGGAGTAGAAAAAAGCTAAGAGAAGAGCTCAAGTGTTGGATGGTATCGCCCTGCTGGCTGAAGCAACCAAAGATCTATAGTCAGTTGTCCTTTTAGTTAGTTGTTATCTTTTTGATAAAAACATATGTTAGTGATTTGCTATTTTTAGCATATTTTGTAATTTGTAAATTTATACTTTTTACTTTACTTCAACGAGTAGATGGAAGACAGTTAGGGTTTTAGACCCAACTGATTTTGTAAAGATTACTATATAGAGAGGTGAGAAAGTCATTTTGAGGGTTGGATTTTTAGGAGCTTTCAGGAGGTCTTCAAGCTCAGTTGGTTTTCAGACTTGTTTATGAGTAAGGTACAAAACTCTTGTATGCAGTTGTTGATGAAACTATGAGATATATATGACTTTTACCCTCAGTTTTCTGTATTGGTTTCATTTTTCATCTTGTCTAGTTGCTTAAATTGATAGATTCATTGACTGGTTTATGTTTATATGCTGGTAATGCCTGTCATTTATGTATGAACCTCAATACTGTTTTTGTTGGATCTTGTTAGATATGTCATGCATCTTTATCATCTTTTGTTTATGCTTTAGTTATTATTTTTCTTCTGAATGTATTCCCTGATAGTTCCTAAAGCTTATAACCATTAAAAAACCTTTTGAACAAACCTTAAACCCTAGTTTTATTGAGTTTTTATATTTGAGATTGTGTTGGCTTGTTTCTCTGGCCTTAGAAACAATTTATGGCACAAACATTCTGTATGACATGAAATGCTCTGCATCTTCAATACATGTTCTGCTTTGATATGATTATGATTATGAGTTGAATTTGTATCTTATGAATTGTATCTTTTGTGATTTATCCTGTATATGGTCAATTAAATCCCATTACACGATTCTTATGGTGAAATACAGTTATCTTTTAAAATTTTAATGACAGAGTCAGTCTCATTTCATAAATTCATGCTCGTAGTTTATTTGATATTGAATTTTGTATTCTATTTGATGTTGTATAGATATTTAATGGCTATATGATTTCCTTATATCTTTGATTACATACCAGCCCAATTTTTATCTTGATTTCATTGAATTATATTTTCAAAAAAGATTTCTTTAAGCTTGAACCCCTGTCGTCTAGGTTCAACTTTAGGGATAACACTCTGCATTCTCTCTTGAAAATATTGTGCATGGTGAATAGTTGATTCAATATGTCTATACTCTTCTTCACTTGGTGAATAATGATTAAGAGAGGGCCTATGTACCCCAAATGAGGCAAGGGCTTGTCCCATAGAATTTCCCCAAAACAAAGCATCAAGACCATAATCTAGATGAACAGGACTATAAACATGACCTTCCACAGGACCATGGGAAGAAGTGTCACCCATAGGAGGTTTTTGGACCAAGGGAGTAACGTAAGAAGCAAATTGGTCTTTTCTTTCTAAAACTAGGTTCTCTTCCACATGGGAAGTAGTTGTAGCTCCTTGGTCAATAGCTTCCATTGAACCTTCTCCTGCAACGGGAGGAAAGTTGGGTGGCAAGCCCTATGTTCTTTTGGACCATCTAAAATAAAACTCAGCTAGATTGCATAGTCACTAATATAACCTAGGATTTTAGAGCTAAGAAAAAATACATCAAAAAGAATTCTCCTACTCAAGCTACAGGCCAACAAGCAAATTCAAATGATAGGATGATCTCAAATGGTTGGTCTCTCACCAGGATTGTCAAGTAGGTGCAACTTGCAATATACCACAAGGGTACGTGAGTAGTAATCTCCCTAAATGTTGTTTTTGTTCTATTTCTCCACACAAGATGGCCAAAGGGATTTTCTCAGATAGATAAGGTATCCTCATGGGGTCTCCCGATATACTTAAGGTACATGGGAGCTCAAATCAGTAGTAGTGTTGTCTAATGCACAACCATTAACAAGGGGCCTTCCAATATACAATCATGAATTACCTTTCTATATACATCAAGGGTACGTGAAAGGTTTCTCGATATACCAACGGTATGTGGAAGAACTGAGCAAGTCTCGAGTTGTAGTGTTGACAAGTAACAACAGCTCTTATGTTTAACGACACCCTAACATGTCTTTAACCTATCACTCAAATTTCTATACAATTTTAAGCCTATAACTACCGTTAATTTTAAATTAAACGGTTAGGTGAATGAATGAGGTTTTGACAGAAAAGTAAAACCATGCAAATATGAAATGCAAGTCCATTCACTTTACCATTCAGTATGCCTAATTACGGGAAGGAGAGAGAATGCTTTGTTTTCAATTTTTCCTTGAAACCAAAAATTCATCAAACAACTATACTAAAAATTCTTTTTTCAAGCATAGAATCCAACAACACTTCTTCAAATCAACTCTTTTGAAATCACACAGGTACGGTAAGATCTCTTTTAAAAGAAGAAGAAAGACAAACAACACTCAAATATGCATATGCAATCTATTTTTTCAATTTTTCTATAAAACATGGAAAGATATAACTTAAACTATTGATATTTTTTTCTTTTGATGAGATAATGATGCAAAAGCAACAAAAGAACAAAGGAATCTTGAAATCTTATGAGGCTAATCATAGACCCAGGGACTTAAGCTCAATAAAAACAATGACCTAATCTCAATACATTTTCTTTTTTCAGAGCGAAAAGAAGTCTTTCTCACACTTGATGAAAAATAGAAACATAAAAATTGATCTAAGGGAGTCTTTCTTTTCAGTACTATCTAATAACAGGCATAGATCTAATATGACATAAAGCTTCCAAAAACTCCTTTTAGAATAATCAAAGTTACAAGAAGTAATATATGATGAATCTAACCTAGCTTTTCGATTTTGAAAAACAAGCTTTTTCCACATAAAGATTTCAGATTTCAATCACTCAGGGATTTGCAAGCAAGTCTAGACAAAGCTAACTGAACACACAAAAATCCAAAAATTACAAATTCTTTGCAAAATTTCAAAAAACTCAAGGTCTAGAACATGCCTACCTGGCACCGCACCAAAGGGGTTATTGACAAAGCAGTTTTGAAGCAGAACTATTTCTTGCTCACTAAACTTAGGTGGTGGCACCACCTATGGCTAACTAGATGTAGGCGGTGGCACCGCTTGTTTCCCATAGCATAAGCGTGGTTCCCTATAACAATCCAGAACACAAGGAGAGTGAAAAAATCAAGTTAAAAATTGCAAAAACTCTACAAAAATGGATGAATCAACAATAATACAGAGCATATAAAGTCGAGGTGACTCATATCTGAAGAGATCTAAAGATTTCAAACCAAAACTTCACTAAAACAGATGTAGATCTGACTGAAAAGATTGAAGTATGGAGCTTGGATTCAGACAAGTGTTTCAGAAACTGAGGAAGAGTAGATCAATTGAAGCTCATGCTCCCTAGCGGAGTCGCCAATTTTTTTATCAGCAATATATCACCTTCTATGGATAGAAGTTGTTCCTATGGTCTAAATGTTCAGATCTAGAACAAATGAGTAACAACTAGGTTGAATAATTTCCATGGAAACTGTGTATTCCCGAAATAAAACCTCTGATGGAATACCTACAGATATGCATAGGCACATTAAACATATAACAACAACATCAAAGATACCAGGAAACTATCCATAGATCCATATTAGTGAATAAGGAATCCAATAATATATATGTGGTATTATAACACAACATATATATGGGAAGGAAATCAACTTTTCATAAATAGACGAATGAAAAAGCTTACAACTATTTTTCCTTAGTGTCGATGCACCCCTTCACAAGACTAGCACCTCATCCCTGATAGCTCCAACTTTCTCCTCTAAGCTCTCTAATGGAATAGGCCAGGATGTTAATTCAGTAGCATAACTTTACTTATTTCTTCTCCCCTCAACCATGTAGTATGAGACTGGTTTTATAGGACTCAAAGGGATAGGAATGGTTGATAAATTGGTTGGTGAGGTGGCCATGAGATCCTCAAAGTATGGATCTCGAGTTTAACTGACCCAGGTGAGTAGGGATAACGCTAGACATGAGGATTTTGTTCTAGAAGCTTTGTGAAACCTCTTTTTTTCACTTTTTCCCAAGGGCACCACTTATACTCCCTTATGACAGAGAGGTGCAAGGTGAGAACCACACCCAAAAAAAATGTTAAAGGTGGTGGCAAAGCCTGGTTTCCACATAACTTGGGTAGTGCTGCATAAGGTACCACATATATGCTTAAGGGTAAGAGCGGTCCTGAATTTTTGTATGTTAGGATCAACATCTAGAGCACTGTTTTTCACTTCAATTTTGGGATTGAGGGAAAATAAAGGTGTTAGGGAACTTATCACATGTTGGTCACAGGATTTGGGTGTAACAAAATTCCCCCCAAAGCATGAGGCTAGAGGGATACAATAGGCGAGAGCTTTGATAGAGAAAGTTATCACTTCGAGGTAAAATCCGGATTGATTGGAGACTATCATCGAGTAGGCATATGCAATACATCAATACCTTGACTTATGTATAAATTTAACCTCATCATGGCTACAGAACAACACAAGGCAGATCCATGAGAGGAATAAACAACCATGGTTACTAGAATACAACGCAGATCCATGAGATAGAGGACTCAAACTTGGACATAGCTATCAGATATACAATGTAGATCTATGTCATACAGACGCAAATTTTATCATACCCATGACCATACAAATATGGATCCATGCTGGTACTTCATACAATATATTCCATCACAACCTGGGGAGAAAGCTATGAGTGCTTAACAAATACCCAGGGTCTTTGTCTCGTCTTCCACAAAGTATGATTCTAACCATGTGATTACAATGTTCTGAAGTCAAACATGGTAGAAACCACTTGATTACTGACCAATTATGTGAACCATTAACAAGTGCGAGAGAGATCACCATTGATGTCAATGATTCCCAAGGTATCCTAGTACAATCTACTGAGTGTGAATAGATGTTTTGATGTCGAACACCCAGCAGAATCTTTTGATCAAAGGTCAATAATGTGAACCTTTGTCGAGAGCAATAGAATATTTCATTGAGGCATACAAATATCAAGGTACTATATTTGTTTCTAAGACTATTTCCCGGATCATGAGTTGATGTCAACAAGAATAGTCTCATTGAAGGAGGGCCATGATGAATCCCACATTGACTACACGAAACTCGAAACAAATTTCTGGAATGTTGTAGATAATGTAACCATAGGACTGAGTCAAAGGTACTGACACAAAGGCTATTTTAACTGAAGAGGTAAGCTATTTCTTCCTTTTAACATCAGGCAGCATGACACAAGACTTGGTAGCATGAATGGAACATACGGACACACAGTACGACTGTGGACAATGCATTCTTTTAAAAGACTCAAAGGAGTGACATGACTCATGAAAGTGGATCGACTTGTAAGTGAGATGAATACGTAATTGACTGAATGATATGCAGACAAGTGCCATGTTCAAAGGTGACAAATAACTACCATTTGATTTGCAAAATGATTCCCTTCCCTTAATTCCCCCATCATGATTGATGAGTGCCCCTTTTTGTTTTTACAAGTCCAAAGAGGGTAACAAAAACTCCTTTTAGTTCATCCAAAGAAAAGTCCATTCCCATATATTTCATGAACCTGGGAAAGGAGGGGTTCATTCCCAAAAAATGATCTCTCATTGTTTAGTTTAATGAGTCCAATGAAAGAAAATTCAGTATCAGTCATTTCTATAGAGTCTGAACAAAGACGAAAGGAAACTCCATAGGGTCCTATTGAGGCCTGGAAATTCGCAAGCGACAACAGTAAGGGATTCTCCCCAATCAACGTTCCCAACTAGACCGTTGACTGTTTGGTATAGGGAATCTGTCCGGTTTACAGTCCAGCTATCGTAGGTCAAAGTAACAACAAGGGTTTACCGGTTGCGGCCCGGTCCACCGGAATTTGTATTTTGACTTAATGTATGTAATGCACATGCCTATCTTAACCATACAGGGTGATAAAGATGCAAGGAACTACACAATGTGTTGTGCAGGTTATTACCTCTCGTCTTATGTTCACAACATCTAAACCACATATGCAACCATGAAGTAAAACAACTAACTGTCTAAACATCTAACTATCTATCCCCGGGGAGCCAGAAATGATTATTAGTGAGTAATGCATTATCTCCATGTATGATAAACAAGATTACAGATAGCTGATATTTATGTTTACAACACATGAACAAGAAAATATTCTAACAATCAGATAGCTAACTGTTATATGAACCACAAGCATTACTTTGAGTGATTTTTCCACAAAAAAAAATCAGAAATCATCTAACAAGACATAGGTCACAGAGTTAGAACGATCTCACAATTTATGGACATAAGCTGAAAAATAAAGTAGTTCATTTTCCTGCCATCCATTGCATAACATTTGGAAAACTTCACAGCTCTTTCTCCAACAGGAAAACTAAAATCTTTATTGCAAAAGGAAGTAGTTCTTCTTACAATATGTCCTCCAGTATTACTGGGAAAAATCCATTTCTCTATCTAACCTCCTTTATTTTATACAAAAAGCAAAATTGGTTGGGCTGCCCAAAGTGACCTTTGGGCTCCCTAACGTTTCATTTTCCCAACATCTTTTACAAATTACTAAATTACACAAAAGTTGACCGATCCTCTTAAGACGAGGGTCCCGCTTGGTTCTCCAAGAATTTTCTCCACGGTACTGCTTCTGCAACGATAACTTCAAACGAGGCAGGCTCTAAAAACTGAATGTTCAGCTCGAACTTGTCAGCCTGGGTTTTTATGGCCTCTACCCTAGCTGTGTTCAATCACACCTGTTCTTCTAAGAGCTGTACACTGACGGCTGTGTGGCCTATTTCATTCTTCAGAATTTGTTCATCAATGGCTTTGATGCACTGTACCCTGGCTTCCTCCTCCTGCTGTCCCTTTTGTAACATTTCCACAAATGCGTCATGATCAGGGAACTCATATAGCCTCTGCTTGGCTCTTACTTGACATCGGTTGTAGGTAACCAGTGCTCTTCTGAAGAATTTTGTGCAGGCTCCCTTGGTTTTTTTGACTGTCTTCTGGAAGTCTTCTGCAGTATTGATGGTGAATTCTATCAGATCATGGTCCTGTTTAAGGGCTTGTTTATCTTTAGATGGTAGCTCAGCTGGGACTTCTTCATCACTCTCCACCCTGGCCATCCTTGTAGTCAATACTTCGAGGATGTCTTGAGACCTGTCAACAAAATAAGAAGCAGTCTCCAATATTTCTTCCAGCTGGCTATCAATCTGGAGGACCTGGCATCTTTCTTCTTCTAGGGCAGTTTGCAGGTGCAACACCTTAGCTTTCTGATCCAGGATGTGTTCTTTAATAGGCTATAGGTCGACCTGCTGTTCCTTTGCTGCTTCCAGCTGCTCTTTAAGTTCTTTAACGCACAAGGTGTTGGATTCATAGATGATATTCTGCTGCTCTATCAGGTCTTCTATCTTTCCCCTCATCTGTTCCTTTTCACTTTTCAAGTCTTGTATTTCCTGCTGGGCACTTTCCAGAGCCTCATGTGTTGTTTCCTTTTCCTGTGCTTCTACCTGGATGGCGTAAATTTCACTCTTTGTGGCCTCCATTTCTTTCAGTACATGTTCATATTTTCTCTTCAGTCTATTGCCTTCCTCTCTTTCTTTCCTCAGGGTGTCCTTCAGCTGAGAGGAGGTCTTCTTGGATGATTCTATCTCAATCATCATTCTATTTATGTTATCCTCTGAAGCATGTATTTACGCCTTCCCAGCCATTATGGTAAACCTTGGATCTGTGTCTGTCCCTACCATTACGGCTTTATCTGTTATCATTTTGATGGTCATTCCTTCTGCCTCTACCTTTCTCTCTGTTCTCCTTATAATTCTTTTAGTAGCCTTGTCATAGTATACGGTGCTGAAATCAGGGACTTATTCCCCTTTTTTTTGTGCGAAGGGTATTAACTGAAGCATGGGGGTTATAGGAGTGATGGTAGCGGGCACTTGAAGGGTTTGTACCTCAGGGATTTCCTCACCCTGGCTCTGCTCTGTTTGCAATTCAGGAGCTTGCTGTTGTGTCAACTTTGTCTTCTCAGCTTCCTGCTTTTGAAGCTCTTCGTCCAGATTTCTCTGGGCTTCCTCGGTTGCTTGCTTAGCATCTTCTTCTGCTTCTTTGGCTGTTTCCTTTACTCGTTCAGCTGCTTCCTGGGCAGCTTTCCTCTTTTCTTCTTCTCCTTTCCGCAGCCATTCTGCAGCCTCCTCTTCTAGCCTCTGAGCCTCTTCTCTTATCCTTTTGGTTGCTTCTTCAGCCTTAGCTTGCTCAGCCTTCTCTTGTTCACTCCCTTTTCCACCCTTGGTGGAGTGCTTCGGTTTGAATCTCTTATTAAATTCTGTCATATTTGGGGCCATCCTGTATACAGATTCGTCACTATCGAAATGATGGCTGTACTCGAAGAACACCTTATGCTTCTTGCAGTGTTCTGCTACTTTGCCATGGGTATCATTCCATTGATAAATCATTTCGCCAAAGTGGAACTTCCCTAGTTCCTCTATAAATTCTGCAGCTTGCTTCACATTAGAGAAACTGCAGTTGCCTAGCTTAAATGGTAGAGGTGGGTAGGCAGTCTTCTTCTTCTGGAATAGGAAGTGACCGATCCCGTCAATAAACACTTGTCTGATTGCCTCTTTGTGGATTATATAATTAGTAGCATATTTTGGCAGTAGATAAGGGGTTTTTGATCCCCCAAACATCCTAATATACATTCCATTGTCGGTCAGGAAATAATCTCCATATTCTCCAATCACCTGCATAGCGTCTTCTGACAGGCAGTTACATTCCTTTCGGAAGATGAGTTTGTATAGTGGCATGATGAACTGTTCGCAGACTTCTTTGTAGTAGCCATGGTACAGATGGGCCCATAATGGTCTGTAAGCTGTGTATACAGGCAATCTTTCCCTATCCCATACACACTAGAGACCTGGGAAAGGCTGGTGACAAAGTATGCAGTCTATCAGGATCGAACTCATATAAAACTCAGATCTTTTTCGGGCCTCTCCTTCCAAAGCTGCAGCCACACAAGAAGAGAGACTGCTTGATACTATGCTTTCCCAGTTGAAGATTGTTCCTTCTGTTGCCACATAGAACATCAAGGGTATCCACTCGAATTTGAATAGTCTGCCATTTGCTCTCCCGAAGATCCTATTTAGCATTAGAGCTATGAATCTGTAAGGGGGTCTGAGACTGGCTGTGTCATAATCCTCAGTTGCTCTATGTCGGTAGAGCTTTCTTGGTAAGAGCATCCTCTTCATGGTTTCTACAAATTCCATCCTAAGGTTATCCAGCCATTCATTTGTTAGGAAGAGCTGAGGCTCCGACAGGTGATAAGCTAAGGCCACATATCCATGGCTAAATGCAGCATAGCCCTGGTTCTCGACATTACATATAAGAATTGAATTGTGGTTGGTGTGTGGTAGAACCCATCTCATCACCTCAGAGCATGGAAATAGCTCTGGCCTGGTGGCAACCTTCATAATGGCTGATTTTTCTATGTTTGCGTAAATGGGTGTTTCCTCAAGACCCGTATCTGGGACTTCCCTACGGGAAATCATCCTGTATATATCTCCCCATTTGTATTCAGGCTCAACCCCCATAACACATTGAGTGTCCTCATAGATATACTCAGTCTTTGTCTTTGTTTCTACTGTAGGCACTTCCTCCACTGCTGGGGCCTTCTTCTTCTGCCTTTTGGACATTGTAAATTCTTCCTGCAATGTAAAACATTATGATATTAAGCAATTCAAATTTGCAAACATTGTGCAGCAGTTTATCCTTTCTCAAGTGTATCATGCCTTATAATAAAATTCAGACATAAGCCCTTCAGACTGAAGAATTGAACTAGTCATGCAATATTGTGCAATATGCCATTATCCTATGTTAATGTGCAAGTAAGAAAGAAAACCACATGCATGCACAACCAGCTATATCCTGACTATCAAACCATCAGCACAGAAGAATCAGACTATTACTGCAATATAATGAGCAATTAATACTAAAACTGGATTAATTCATCAGCCGTTCTATCATCAAACTTACATTATTGCCCAGTATGCCATTTTTACCAATGAAATGATATGCAATGCAAATGCATCAAATTAAAAACGCAAGGAGCGACTATCATTTCAAACTCAGACAAGGCTTTAGCAAGGATAAAAGAAAAGGCAAAGCTTATGCTGTTAGAGGACATGATAGTTACATCGGTGCGACCATAAACTGCGGGGATCCACAACAACTTTTCGCGCAGGGCGCTCCCCTCAACACCACCATTCATGCTACCTTCAAACCATTAAACAAACAGCGGCACGGCCCTAGGGTTTCAGGAAGGAGAATAAGACGAAACTGCACGGCGCGGGCCTAGGTTAGGGCTCAAGGAATGGGCAACCACATAGGGGTGATTCCATGAAGATGGGTAACACTTTTTGGCCAAATTTGGCGATGAAAATCTGATTTTTTACTCATGTGCTAGATAGAAGCCCTCAAAACACATAT